>WBNH01012082.1:59762-135390 GCA_013401255.1 Urocolius indicus | reverse complement strand
AGCAAACAAAAGAGTTCCTGTTACTTCTACAGCATGCCTCTTCAGTAAAGAAAAGAGGTGAGAGATTCTCAGTTCAGTGAGAGGTATGTCACTGTTTCCATTTAATTTAGATTTTAAGACTTTATCTTCTATATTTGGCTGATATTATGGGTAATCACTAGAGAAAAAACACTTTAGATTCTTTATATTAGTGCACTTTAAGATCATATTCCATTAAAATTGAAAGGTAGTACGTGTAAAGAAAATATTTTAGGTGATTACCTAAAATTTAATTTGTTAAATTATAACATAGAATAAGATGCTAACGATTAACGAATCATCATTTTATTATAACTTTACACTATGTCACCAAAATAACACTTTTCTGCTTCAAAAGTAATAACAATATGAAGAATGACGTTCACTTATGCCATGTATTCTAAATAAGAAATCTGTAGGATGAGATTTGTATGTTCCATTCTAGTGAGATTATACTACTCGTTAAAAGAAAAATCTTGTCATGATTGCAAACTCTTTGGAAGAGTATCTTAAAGGTATTCCTCTTTCTATGGAAAGAATTAAAGGATTCTTTCTATGCCTTATGCTTACTCATTTCAAAAGATGAAACTGTAACAATTCTATGATTTCATATCACCTTTTCTCTAAACACAGATTCTGCTGCATCAGATGACAGCTTGTTAAGAAAAAGTTTCTGTTACCTCACCATATTATAGGTGTGATAGATTCACTATTACTCTGCTGCTGTTTCTCCCTTTACTGTGTGGCTACTGAAAATTTGAGAAATTTAATGTTTTGGTTGCTATTAAAAGCTTTTCTGTAAAGTTTATTCACAAAGACTAAGTTAAAACAAAATTTAGATAACAAATATCACAAAATAATGAAGTTATGTAAGTTCAGCCAACTGAGAGCATGCAGCCTTTTCTGGAACAGGAATGGAGAAGATATACTAAGCTAGCTATAAAATACACATGTTTTCACGTAAGTATATAAATATTTATATGTACATTTAATTCTCAGTTGCAATCATTCCTGACAAACTGTTCTCCCAAACCATGTATTCCATAGAATTATATTTATCACCTAAATCTTTAAGTTTGCATAAACACAATGCTGCACAGTCTACTTTGTATTCCATGAAAATAAGATCTTGTACCAATTTTATTTTTTCTTATATACTAATATCAGATGCTTAACAGCTCGTTTTCCATGGGGTTTCTATATGGCAATGCACGTTCTATGTGGCAATGACAAAGGACAGTCATTTAGCTTAGCTTGATGTCACACAGAGGTATAGTTAGAGCTGAATACTTCATTTTAAGTTGGCCACCTCCAGCATGGTTCAAGATAGCAGTCATATGCATACATATTTTCTTTTCTTACTAAAATGTATCTGATTGAGAATAATTAGTCATAAACAAATGCATTGGTTCTTGATTCTATTGAGGTAAAAAAGTCAAACATTCCTACTGAGATCATAGGCCTAAGATTAGGCTTCAAACTATTAAAAAGCATGGATAATAGCTGCTTACTGAAAAGTATTTTCAATACATATTGATGCATAAGATTTTATAGTCCTATGAAAAATTTAAGATACATCAACCTATCTTTAATAGAGAAAACATTTGATTTTGAGTTTTGAAGTTTTTCTTATGTAAGAAGTAGAGTTTTAATTTTTGTCTTCAGTAAGAAAACCCTGTATTCATCTATGTAGAAATATTATTTTTTTTTTTTTTTGTTCGGAACATATCTATAACATTCAGTACATTAGAATTAGGTTATAAATAGTTAAAATGTGGCATTACAAGAGATATTGGTTTAAACCTTCATTCTAGAATATTTTCAGTATTTCTCTACACTGCACAGTGTAGGACAGAAAAACATTACATATTTATCTTTAAAATAAAGAAAGGATAAATACAGGTAGGAGAGGTAGCGAAACATTGTAGAAAAAAATTAGAGTATACCTCTGAAGTTGCACCATTGAGCACTATAATCTTAGGAAAAGTAACCTTTCTCCAATCAACAGGGTTGATTTATATTAACATACTCAGAGAAGAAAAATTATGTAAGTTTGTTCGCAGCTTAGTACCTATGAAAACTTTCTTTGGATAAAGAAGCTGAAAGGTCTGGTTTTAGAAACAAAGAACTTCAGAAGGAGCAATTGAAAGATGTGCTGGAGGGCTCCGGATACCTTCTTTGTGCCTCTGACAAAAAGCTGATGTTTAAGGCCAAAGAGTATTTTACTTTAAAATATTGATACATTCACTTAAATGCTACAATGTTTTCCAGAGACCATACCTCAGAGTCCTGGATTTGATTTGCAGAAGTGCCAATTAGAAAAATAAACAAGGCTTCATTTAGCTTGATTTAAGAAGGAAAAGATGGCTTCAGGTCTGACTGGAAAGTACATTTTCTAACTCAAATATTTGTTTCATTTTACTGAAGGAGTAAACTTGGATTCAAAATAATTTTAAAAAGAGGACACTGAGGGGAGACCTCATTAATACTTACAAGGATTTGAAATGTGTGTATCAAGAAGATGAGGCAACACTTTTTTTCTGTAGTGTCCAGTGATAGGACTAGGGGTAATGGACAAAAGCTGGAACAATAAAAGATCCACTTAAACTTAAAGAAACACTTCTTTCCTGTTCAGCTGAGGGAGCCCTGGCACAGGCTGCCCATAGAGGGCGTGGAGTCTCTTTTTCTGGACGTTTCCAAAACCTGTCTGGATACATTCCTGTGTGACCTGATCCAGGTGGATCTGCTTGAGCAGTGGGTTGGACTAGATGATGAGAGGTCCTTTCCAACCCCTGCCATTGTGTGGTTCTATGAAGTTAGCCAGAATTTCACTTTGAACAGATAAAATAAATAAAATTAAGTAATCTGAACAATCAGATCTTAGAAGAAAAATTCCAACCCCAGAAAAGACCTCCTTCTGGCTAGCTCCCCACCTATAAACTGGACATGACATCAGGATTGTATCAAATACCTGCTGGCCAGCCTGGGTCAGCTGCTCTGTCTGTACCCCTTCCTGGTTTCTTGCGGGAGTTAACTCTACCCTAGCTCAAACCAGGACACCATCTTCTAATGAATCATTAAATTATTAAAATAATTACCAGGGTTAGCTTAGTTACAAATCTAATATGAAGACTACCTCTGTGATCTTTCTTTTTATTTGCAAGACAGGTTTAATAGGGTAAACTGTGTAAAATAAACTGATGAACATTTATGAGATGATCAGATATTACATTGAGATTACTATTAAAAAGCACAGATTAAAAGGATATAAAACAATATGTTCTTCACACAATGTTCCTAGGGACCACTGACTTCATATTTTATATTTTAAAATTTTATCCGTGTATAAAATGTATTTGTCTCCCTCCTTCCCCCTCCTGCTTCTATTTATTGCCATGGCTCCCGTTCCTTTCAGTTTCACCACTGCAAATTTCCATGTGGCTGCACTCAGATTACTATAATGACCTGAATAAAAATAAAACTAAGAAAAAACAAAACTAAAAACAAAACAAAACCCCACCATAAACATATTTTTTACTGATTTTAATACCTACCATTTTAGTGATCTGATTAATAGAATTGAGACCCAAGTGCAACTGAGGGAGCACTGAACTGTGGCAAATGACATGAACAAACAGATGGAACATTTTTATCTGGTTCTGATGCAACAGCAAGTGTTCATGTAGTTTTATCCCAAGTGAACTATCCATCCTGTATATTAGATGAATTGAGACCTTAAGGGGAAAATACATGGGTCTGTAGTTAAAGAGCATAATAATGACTCAAAATACTGTTTTTGTTGTTTGTGATGTATGGAGTTTCCTAGTTTGTTAAAAAAGCAAATGAAAATTTGGCATCAGACCAACACCAAGAATTTTTATCAGCAGGAACAGAAGATATAATCCAAAACTGTGACCATTTGAATATGTTGGTCATCATCCTTGGGTACAGAGTATCAGAATGGTATCTAAATACAGAAAGTTTCCCAAAAACCAATGCTATCATCAGAATACAGAGATCCAAAAATCCTGACCACCACAACTTTCTTCTTTCTAGCCCACTATCTCCCTTTGAATAAGTTTGATTTTAAAAACACAAGGAACACTTCAGGCCAAGTAAAAAGAGTCAAAACGTTACCAGCCTGGATAATTTTGCTCAGTTATCATTCTGGAAGGGTAGTTGGATTGCTTACTTTGGTCTAGCTTTAGTTAAAAAAGCCTACTGCAACCAAAGGAGTGTGGACTGGAAGTATTTTTTAATTCCATGTGTTAGATACTATTTGCTTGAACAACATCACATCTTTGAGGCTCTCTAGATATTTCTATAGTTGTGTAGTTTCTACAGTTCATGCTTGAAAACTCAACTCTAAATTGCTATTTCTAAATTACCAAAATGAACTAAATATTAATAGGAGGAAAGAACATTTAAGAACTTGAAACAGTAAAAAAGTAAACAAAAAAATGGACAAATGGGAGATTCACAGAATAAGACTTTTGTTTCTTAAACTACAAAATACCATATTGTCCTTTTTGATATTATTGGAATCTTCATGTGAGTAAGATTATCTATGTATACAAGAAATCTGTGGAGTAGATCTCCCATTAGCCAACTTTCAGTGTCCTCCATTTTTACATAAAAGAAAGCAAGCTAAAATTTTGAGCTAGAATTTTAAAATTTCAGTTTTCTACATTTACATTTATTTAAAAAGTACCTTCTTTCTGCCTGTCTCAAGTTCTTCTCATTTATTTGAAATATTTTTCAATTTTTACTCAGTAGTTTATGTACTTGCTTAGAATACTTGTCCTGTTCATTACAAGTGAACTTCAACTACAAAAGGATATTTCACATCTTTTGCCTTTTGATGTTTATTACTCAAAACTGTTTTTAAACTGCAGTATTGAATCCTCCTTACTGCGATAGCAGTTTGTGAGTCAGGATGGGTATCTTGTTTGTGTGTGTGTGTGTGTGTTTGTATTTATCCACACACTTGTGTACACATACGTGTGTATCTATCCATATACTTGCGCACACGTGTGTGTGTATTTTATCTATCTACACAGTGTCCACACTCATACATAGAGACCTCAGAGAACATATTTTTCATAGCAAACCTAAACTGACTATTGACTTTCCTTTAATATGTGGATTTTCTATTTTATACCCACCAAAAAACAGAAGGCAAAGCCTGACGTTAAGAATGGTAACTGGGTAATTAAGCTTAAATTTATAGGGACATTTAGAAAAATGAACTCTAGGTAAGCAACAACTTTGTGATGCAAGAAGTGCAAAGCCCTGCAGCTGGGATAGAGAAACCCCCTAGACCAGTACAGTTTGGGAACTGATTGGCTGAGAACTAACAGTCCTGCTCCTTTGAGGGTTATGGTGATTGCTATGTTGAATAACAGCCAGTGGTGCTCCTATCACAAAGAAAGAAAAATACATCCTGGGATGCATGAATAAGAATGGGGCCAGCAGGTAGAGGAACCTTAACATCCTCGCAAAATAGGCAATGGTGAGGCAATGTGTAAAATACTACATCTTTTTTCCTTGCCACACATTAAGGAAGATGTCAAGGAAGTGGAGATTAATTGAGCTGATTCAGTTGATGATTACCAAGATGGTTATTGGACAAATTATTTAATATTCTATAGATTGCCTCTAGGCTCTGGTATTCAATAGCTCTGTAGGAGATTTGTGAAATATTTGATATTTTTTCCTCCTTTTTTTTTTTAACTTAAGAAGAAAACAGATAAACCTCGCTACTTGAGGCACTTTTAGAACATAATACTACATGACAGGTACTGTTAGAATTCTTCTGCTTTCATTTAAATAATATGAAATCTAGAGGCCCAAAGCACTTTGTACAACGTCAATAGGCTAATCATAGTCATTTTAAACATTTCTGTCTTTCCTGTATCAAGAAGGGATTTTCCTCAGTAAACTACATCAATTTCAAAGTCTTCAAGAAGAATCAGAACAACACAAGTTTACAGAGCTGCTACAGCGTGTTGACTGTAGGATCTAAAGCTGGAGATGTTTCTACATTTCACATTTAGTTATGGTAAACTGAACATGAGTGCAAATCCCAGACTTATGAATGCAAGTGTAAGCGTACCTGATATCAGTAGAAAGTGATAACACTTATGTACTGAATACATATATATATATACGTAAATATCGCACATGGAAAAAATGTAGATTTGAGTTAAAGAAATGTTAAGAATATGATGGAAAACATTAAGTCAATTAATGGTAAAGATGGACCATTAATTCTATACTTACGGTACAGGCTTATCAGATATTATGATTTCTTAAGTGTATGACCACTAGATTCTAACTCTAGTAGAATTTCTTTGAATATGAACAGAACACACCAACATCGATTATATTACTTTTTCAGATCAGCACTGTAATTCAGTGCACTTACTCCACATTATGAAATTCACGACAATACAACTGACATTCTAAAGAGACATGTATTAGACTGAAGTACATACTAGAAGCAACATCCCTTTTTAGCTTCACTCTAGCCTGAACGATCTTTCTTCTGAATGTTCACTTCTCAAAGATCATTATTTCTGATTTCCTGAGATATTATTTTCCTACCTTTTTGTATTAGTCCCAGTACATATGAGCATGGTACAAGTCTTAAAACCTAGAAAAATCAGTTCCTATTCTAGTGCCTATTACTTCAATTAATTATTTAAAAGTATAGTTAGAGTTTTTTTAAATTTTAACTCTGGTATTAAAAATACAGACTTCCATTAGGTCTTACAGCACTTATTTCCTATTACAGGGACTATTTAGGTAGTATTCCTTTAAAGTCCAAGTAAGATACATTTTTTAATGTGATATTGATGGAAGTCACAGGAGAGAAAACTAGCAACCCACGGATTTTGTCAGTGCAAAACCTACAGTATTTAGAATTCCCTACAATTGCCTGTTTCCTGAGCATTAATGTGTAAAAGCCAAAAGCTAAGAGGAATGATCTCATTTTAATATTTAAGATAATTTATTTTAATTCTGATAACCTACCACATACTACTGCTACTGCAAAAAATCCACTATCCACTATCTTCCCGCTATGCACATGTACTTTTATACTACACCTCTGTGTTTTTCAAGGCAAAATCTGCCCCCAAATTTTCACATTAAAAAACTGCATCATTTCCACATTATCTTTCTTAAATTAAAAATACATTTAACTATATGTCATTTTATCATGAAATTATTAAAAAAAAAAACAGATTTGGTAAGACAAACTAGTTGAGAAAATCATTATTCAGTCTCTGAGCCTCAAAGTACAATGATCACAGTATCTGACTACCAGAAATAAAAACATCAAACACACATCGATTTTTTTGTTGTCAATTCCATTTGTTTTGTCACTTGCCACAGATTTCTGCAATATTTGGGTAAAAGGAGAAAGGTTGACATCTAATGGACAGAGAATAAGCCATCCATTAATTGGGACAGGGCTCAGAAATCACCTTCAGAGCAGATACAGAAAATTCATCAATGTTGTGTTTATGGCACCGAACAAAGCTTTCTGACATACAAGAAACACTTTTAAAGACAGATGTTTCTGCTTGCAGCTTAAAGTCTGAAGTGGAACAATTCCTAGCACATCTAGATGGCAATATTTGCAACTAGGAAAAGCTTATCCTGTCTGAGACAGTATAACAAGGTGTCTCAAACACACTGCCTATTTACCTTCTAAAAAGTTTCTATCTATAAGAAGAGAGGTAGTTGTTTAACTGAAGGAGGAGGAGCCTCCTATATGTTTTGTATGTTTTGTTAATCTAACAGTTTCTGAAGTTTATAACATCACTTGTGTCCTCAAGGGTCCATAGTAATGTGAATTGTCTTTATCCAAGTGCCTAGCAAATCATTGTCACATAGCAGCAGTCGACCTTTCTTTTCAATCTATGCACTTTTCAAGAGTTATAAATCAGTTGACTTTCAAGCTCGATGAGATGGCATATGCCCTGGTTTGAAGAACAGATGGAGGCTTGGGAGAAAATTGTTTCTGCAGGCTTGCTACAAGCAGCACTGCTCCATAAAAGTGAACCATTTGCACTAATTTCTCACATAAATTATACAAGCAGAGAGCACCAGCACATTCAGCAGAAAATCTTTCATCTAGCTTTCAGAGGTCATTTAGCAAATTTAAATTAAAGTTATTTCTGATACATGGATGGGTTTTCTTTCCATACACTTTCAAGAGATGGCAATTTACATCAAATGAAGGAATGGCTTTAATTGTGTACATAGGGAAAAAGGAACAGCAAATTAACTGCCACAATATTTCTGCTTTCTAGAATCCTGTGCTAAGTTGTGACTACTAATTAACCACAGAGGAATTAATAATTGAAATATGGAAGTTCTATACCATGGAATTCAGGTAAACTGTCACTATTCTTTGCAAGGCCAGCTTTTGGGCTCCAGGTGAACACTAATCCTCAGATTCAACATTGATGTTGTTATAAAAAAGGAGATCTCAGTAATTTCACGGAAAACATTCCTTACTTTTTAATGGAAACTTATTCAACTGTTAGGCAAAAACATGTTATATTTTTAATAAATATGGTACTTTATCTGAGCATGGAGAAAAAATTCATTAGATTCTTAAATTATAAATATGAAAGAAATGGAAAAGACCATAGGACTGTAAAAAAACATAACTCTAGAAAGAATTACTTTTTAGTGAGCCACAAGTGACAAGGAAGAAGAGATTGCATTGAGTAACTTCTAATACTTAATATTGACATAATTCATTGTTTCACTCAAAAACTAGTTTAAATGTACAAACTAAAAACAATCTGTGAGAATGCTGATATTTCCTGAAATAGTTACTTTGAAGTTATGGGACTGTATGAAAACATATCATTTTGCTATAGTGTTTTGAAATAGCATTTTGATAAGATTCTTCTTCAGTCTCTAATGTCACACATTTCTTCTGTGATCTGCAAAGATTAGTCCTTTTCAGATATGAACGTAAAATAGTAAAGACACAAATGATTTGTAGATTAGCATTAAGAAGTAGTGAACCAACAGAAAAATACTACATACTACAGATTCATGGCTATCCACATTTTTAATGACTTTTAACATGCAGTTAATTTATGCACTATGAGTAAGAGGTTTTTTTTCAATTAAAAATGAATTCTATTATAGTGCTTTTGAAAAGCAAGATTTATCAGACTAAATTTAGAATTAATTTTACTTAGTAGTGGGATCAAATCAGAATAGAAATTTCAAACCTGGGAAATGTATCATTCCAACACTTTCTGTGATTATGTGTATCATGGATTGAAAACTGGAAGCAGTTGGAGTTACTCAACAGCTTTAAAAATGTCTTAATTGAAGGACATCAGCTTGGTACCCTATTTTAGTTTGTAAATGAAAGATGGTTAATCTTAGCTAAGTCACATAAGATGCTAGAATCAGTACAAATAGGTTTTTTCTTCAAAAATCACCAACTACATCCCTACTGAATATAAATATAAAATTAACACATCTAAATCTGTGTCTTGCACTCAGGAAATGTTAGTTTTTATTTAATTACATTTAATAAAGTCTGTTGTTATAAAAAATATCATCATAACTTCTATAACTCTGAAAACTCATGACACTATAATTAACAGGTGATCAGCAATGGATTCCTGTGAGCATTATGAAGGACTAAAAACCTAAGAAATCAGTAGGAAAACTTACAGAATCACAGAATCAGGTTGGACAAGACCTTTAAGATCCAGCTGTTAATCTAGAACTTCATGTGCCCCACTAAACCATGTCCCCCACATCCATCAGCCTTTTAAATGGAGAAGAAGGGTGAAGATAATATTTATCTATGGCAATAAAGTTTCCCTCCTAATGCAGTGAATAGGAATTTTGTTTCATTTGCTAGAAAAGACATTGCATTTGTTCTGTAGCTCTTTTGGATTACTTCCGGTCATAGAGTGTAGTACATATTCAATGCTGCTTAAGAGATTTATCATTTAAACAAATATCAAGTCACAGGCAGTAATATGTGGGTATTTTTTACTGTCATGTGTAGTATGTATTTCATGTATAGCTTTGTGTATTCATAGTATATTTGAAAAACAGAACTAGAGAGATTTTTAAGAATCTCTAGGGAAAAAGTCTTATGCATATCAGAAAAAGCGATGCTTCTGATGGTCATTAGTTGGGCACGATTATCCCAGTCACAAATAATTATAAATAGCATTTGTTTATACAAATGTTTATACAATTGTTTATGAGCAGTATTTGCTTGTGCTTGCTTCAATAAGCTACAGTATAGAGGTTACTAATAATTTCTGATTAATGATGATGTAACAGCTATTAGTACATATTTAGTTTAAAACTGAGCAATTATTTCTTGCTACCAAGCCACATTCAAAGTTTGATGTGTTTCTGGCTCCACAGAAAACTGAGATTTCCACTGTCCTTTAAAAAGTTAAATTATTGTTTTCCAAACTATTCCTTTACACTACATCTGTTAATATAATTGTTGGGTTTTTTTTCCCAGGGGTAGTATTTGATATTTTTTCACTCCAAGACCTTATTTCTTTACCTCAATCCGTATTTCTAGTCCCTCCAAATTATTATATATTACTTCTGCTTAAGCAATTCTTGCTTTCAGTTTCCTTCTCTTGAATCCACACTGAATTTTTCTTTTATATCAACACAATTATATTTGAGACAGGTTTAAAAAGGATCACTGAAAAGGAGCCCACTGGGGAAGATAAACAGAAGTCTATTGCAGAAGAGGACTGTGAGCTATTTCTTAAAACATTAATGAAGACATTAAATAAATCAGAAACTAACACTATGCTGTGCTATATCCACTGTGCCTAAGCATTATATATTTTCGCTCCTCTTAATATAAAATTTTGCAAAAAACCTTTCATACTGCATGACAATACTCGTGGGCGATTTAAAAATTTTCTTTAAGAAGAGTGTCCTCTCAACATCTTTTTGTAAGAGGATTTGAACATTGTTTAACAAAGAATGGAAGCAGAAAAAAAATCTCTATAACTCAAAATAAAATGAAAAGTATCATTTTTCACAGGCAGCTTGCTCTTTTTGCTTTCAGATATCTGAGGTTGCAATTTCATAAGCACCTAAATGAATCTAGCAGTTCACTGCTGTCAAAAGAACAACAGTTTAGTGATCTTTCAGCTCCCTCCATTCTCCTCTGTACTTCACTACTGTTTCTCTGTCCTTCACCAACACACAGCTTTAGATCTCATGGACCCTTTTGTACTCAAAGTTCCCATGACTGTGAACATGTTGCTAATCGATAAAAAACACATTTATTTTCTCCCTAGTTAGTGAGATAAATTTACTCACAGAGGGCTCTGATAAACATTAGAGCCAGTGCCAAGTATACCTCAGAAACAGAGAGCAGAAGTAGTGAAGGAAAAAGATCTTCCCATCCTGATGCAATAAACTGTTAAAACCTTTCAACTTCTGGAATTACATCTCAACTCTATAAGTTGTAAGGCATTATTATAATAATGGGGTCATTTTTTTAGGGTTAATGAGATCCTTGCAACTATTTTTGTCTTCAGATTTCAACTTTGGGAAGTGTTACCAGAGTTGACACTACATAGGGAATACCATGCCAGTGTTTATTCATGTGGTTTGCTAGCAAGGCAATGTCACAGAAATAAAAAATACAGACACATACTTGAGAGCTCTGTAAATGAAAACTTGTGTCCCTTTCAACTATATCAGTTGATAGAAAATAAATATTTGCTTAAGGGTGCCAGCTTAATCACAGAAGCTCAGAATTTCATATAAACTAATATAAAACATGCTGATAAAAACAAACAAAGAATTAAAAACAATAATAAAAACTGCAGTTCTGTGGCACGTTCAAATTATTTGTAGTCCTTATTATAAAAAAAACAACCTTAAACAGTCTGCACAAGGATAAAGTATATGCACAATCCAAATTCATGATGTTCGGGGCAGAACACTTTCTTTTAATACTGCATCTAGTTTCTGTCACCAAGAAGTAAGTTTGTTACCATAGCTTATAGTAGCCCTTAAAATAAAAAAGGTAAGTAGGAAAAAGAGGATCAAGAGAATTTAAATGGTAAAGGTCAGATCCTTAGTGAACATAGGTATTCTAGAAAAAACACAAACCCAAAGATATGGGAATCATAATAATTTTGATATTTTACATGAGAAGTTTGCAGTTTTGAATTTGGTTTCCTTTTCTCTGAAAATGACAAAATTCTTTTGAAGAATAGAAGCTCCTTTTTTCCCCTTGCATAATGGCTTTCATAATTACCCCAACATCCCCCAAAACAATTTATGTTCCAGACTTTTACATTTGCTACACATCAGAAACATGGTTCAAACTACACAATTATTATACATTCACTGTTTTTGGACAAAACTATATGTTTCAAATTAGGAAAGACCATGGAACATTTGAATAATTCACCCAAGGAAATGATTTTCTAAATCTCAAAATCTAGTGCTTTATGAAACAATATGAGTACTATATATTTGCAGGAATTTTAAGGCACTAATATCTCTATTTAGTTCTCTTTAATGACTGAGGGAGCATGAAACCAAAAGGATTTAAATTAGTTATTAAGATATTACAAGGAGAGTATGCTATTTAGTAAAGAATTCACTGACTGTTAGTAGATGCTCTGAATGGACACGAAAATTCTTGAGTTCATTTTCTATGAATTCTTTAACACTACTCAAAACCAGAAATTTGTGTGGTTAGTTTCAAAGATGGCAGGTTTTTGAAAACAGAGATTAGGAACAGCAAGACAGTCACATCTACTTTTAGAAATAAATGTAATTGCAGCCTCTAACACCAAATAATTTTATTTGGATATTATCAATTTTTTCCCCTCTATATTCTTTAAAACCAGGTTTGACTTCTTGTTCTTCTACAGAAGGATTTATATGTTGTAAACATATGTTATCTGTTCATACATTTTCTTCCACTTGTTCGAAACAGGTTTATTTGAATTTGCAATAAGAGTATTCGAAAAGATGCCTTTGTAAACATAGTTAGTCTGAGAATTCCCATAGAAGATACATCTTGCTATAATGACCTTGTAGTGAGATATACTTTGCTTTTAAGTAAAGGCAGCAAGGTAAACACTATGGTTTATCCGCATATTTTAATTTCATCTATGCTTAGGCTTAATTTGGAGTCTCTTTTCTAGTGCATTTTGAAAATAATTAAGGTAAGTAACAAAAAGGTACTATCGTTTCAGAATGAAAAATTCAATACATGCAGCTATTCAGAAATAGTTCTGAATAGTTTCTGAACTTAAAATTTATATCTAGATCTAAAACCATGGTTATATGTAGCCAGTCTGTGCAGGAAATTAATCATGGGCTTAAAATTAGGAATATGCGGAACAGTTACAAAGTCGAGTATCGTTTGGTCGTATTTTTTGGTAGATATTAACCCAATTCATGGATATTCAAATATTTCAGATTCCTCCATTGTAGCAGAAAATTTCTGTATTCTGCACACAGATACAATACAGTGAACAAGAGCTCAACATGTTTTCAAATAAATATTTAATATCTGATATTTTTTGTTTTCCATAATTATAAAAAAATAAACAAAGAAACAAAATGCAACTGTGTATTTTGCAGGAAAGAACAAAATTATAGAATCATTGAATGGTAAGGGTTGGAAGGGAACTTTAGAGTAATCTCGTGTAGTTAATTTCCTTTTTCAGAACAAATTCTGTTTCTGAGACCTGCCTTGCATTTTCTCTGATGCACCTTGTGGTAGAAAAATAGCAAGTGACAGAAATCATGATATAAAAAACACAGAAGAGAGAAAAAAAAACACACAATCACAGAATCCTAAGAGTTGGAAGAGACCTCAAAAGATCACCTAGTCCAACTCCCCTGCCAGAGCAGGACCGCCTAGAGCAGGTCACACAGGAACGTCTCACAAAAAAGCATTGTGATTGTGTAATTACAGCAGGATTAAAATATCACTGTTACCATTTATTTTTTTCCTTTCCTTCCACTAGAATAATGATTAATCCAAATAAATATTGTTCAGTTAAGATTTTAGAGAGCATTTTCTCTAGACACATTTTGTTAGATTCTTTTATTTTTCATTTTAATAGATTTAAACAGTATGGAGTAAAACACGTTTTTAAAAAAATTACTTATTTAATCAGATTTACAAATAAATATGATAAGCTGATGAAAATTGGCCATTAGATGCATGTTGGATATTTGACTATTTGCATGTCCTTAAAACAAGTGAAAAATACAGACCTTTCTTTATCTGTACCTTAAAATAATAGCTAATAATGAACAACATTCTCACCCTTTTGTAGCATTGGGCAGCCTCTAAGACTTTAGAAGCTATCTAATGTAAAGTTTGAGCTAAGTGTCTCCTGTTTGCCTGCTTCATCTACTTAAACTGCAAAATAATCAATGATGGTTACATGCCAAATTAAACAACAGCCTCAAGTAACTCTATTATCTCAGTATTGTTTTCTCGAGACCCTGTCACAAAACTCAGTCTGGATTGATTTGTGACTAAATGAAATGGTGTGGAATAAGAGAGATAAGATTGGATCCTACCATGCACTAACAGAAAAATGGAATAGTCTGCTAGTATGGAACCTTCTTGCATGCATGCTGAAGTATTGATAATTTGATTCAAAAGATAGGCTTGTTGCTCTGAATTGCTTCCCTGGGGAGTATTTCCCTGTAACCAATCACCCTCTCAATGAAGAACCTTTTCCAGTTGTCCCATCTAAGTCCTGATGCATCTTAATTCCTTTTCCTACATCAACTAAGCAGTCACTAGCATAATCTAGTGAGATGTTAGTCCTTATCAAGGAATTACATACCTTAAATAGCAATTCAGTTAGTTTAACTACCTGTAATGCTCAGTCTGATTTTGAGAAATAAGAAGTTATAATGTCTCAAGATAAAACCTAAATTCTGCAGATTTTCTGCATTGCTTGAAAATCATCTTTGGGTCTCAACTGATGATGAAAGATTACAGTGCAGATTTATGTAGTAAGCCTGTTACTTCAGAAAGGGAATGTCTAGGGTTGGTCACCTAAAGACCACTTGCACTGGAATCTCACTGTGATCATGGGCAAAGGCTTGTTGGACAGAGATTCCCTTTGCTACAAGAATGATTAATTGTTTCTTGGGCTGATTCAATAATTCTATGGACAACAAAAATAGTAGAACAAGTCTCTGTCCTATACTTCAATAAGCAATAAAGCTACCTCAAAATCTAGTTGCTAACAAATGATATAGTACCACTTATCACAACATGGATCTGTTGGCTTCATTAGGAGTAGAAACAGCTGTAAGACTGTGAAATCCTTCCTTTTTGGTATTGAATTAACATAGCTATATATTTTAAATTGTTATCATGTTTTTGACATGAACAATTTAAAACATTCTATAAATCTGATGTATTTTACTCATGCGTACCATGTTCATTTTTCTGTAATTATTACTATTTCCAGTAAAACTGATCCTAGTCCAATAAATAGCACAAAAAAAATATCCCATAATTCATGGTAACCAAAATAATTAAATAGTAGGAGCAGGTTAAAGATCAGCATTCATTTTTCAAATTAGATTTAAAAGTCTATGGTAGTTACTTGGAAGATTGGCAAGTTTTACAAATAACATCACCCAGCCTTTTAGAGAGAAACACAGCTGCATTAGAATGGAGTCATTAGGCAATACATTTATTTTGAAGCCAATTAACCTTTTGTCAGAGAAATGTCGGAGCTGTAATGGTTTCAGCAGAGGAGGTCAGCCTGTAACAGAGGCACGTATGACAGCGATTATACTGTCTGACATATGCTGTAGACTGAGAGTACAGCTGTGGAATGAGAATCTGCCTTCGTTTGTATTCTGCTCTGCATTTTCAGGGAGCAGGCAATCTTGACCTATCCATTTAGGTAATTAAAGCTTCTATTTGGAAGTGTCCTGCAGGAAGGTGAAATTTGGGGGAGATAAATGGCTGCTGCTCACTGTATCCAGCCACTTCCATCATTTGATGGACTGCCTGAAACTGGCTGCATTGCCAGGTCCTCATAAAAATAGAGATGAATTGGGTAGGAGACAATTCTCTAAGGCAAAGCAACTCTGTCATCTTCCTTTTTTGCAGCATATAATTTAATTGTTAGCCAATGTAGACAGCTGACTCAGGGGTCTTTCTCTAATGGCTTCCCCACCATCTTCCATTTCCTAAGAAATGGAAAGTTTATTTACTTACAAGCTAGCTTTGTTTGACAATGAGAGATGTCACTTCAATAAACTCAGCTGGCTGCCACAGCTGTGCCATGACTTACCCTCCAGGCAATTTTGTTTCCTTTAGCATCATGCTCAAGGGCAATTGGGAAGTCTCCTCGCTCATAAAACATGCGAAATGCTGTGGGTTTTGTTGGTCTTTCTTTAAATGCTCCTGCAAGTGGGGGCCCTCTTACCTTAAAAAAAAAAAAAACACAAAACCAAAACAAAGAAAACACATAGATTAGTGGTAGTATATTTTTAGAAAAAACCTAACTTATATGGCTCAAAATAGAAACATACCAAAGAATAGTATTCCTCCCAATTTCAGTTTGCTTTCTTCTTTGCATGTTATACTTTTTTGAAAGTAAACTTTGGCAATGATTGTCAGCTTTTGTTTTCTACATGGTGTTAGGGGTTTTTTTTGTTATCACCTTCACACTATTCCATAAAAACTGTTTCTATTTCAAATTAGTTATATACGTTACCACGGCATTTTAAAGCAAGAATAAAACACCAAGAACATACTGACATGATCTAGTAGAAGTTTCTGGAAAATTAAGCATTTCTCCCTTTTTGGTTTGTTTATTTATGGTACTTATTTAACTTGATTTCCATCTAATGTAACTGTCTTCACCTTCCGTTGTCTTTCCCCGGTCAATACCTTTACCATATTCCTTCTTCAAATGCTCTGGATCTGGCTTTTATATTACTTTCATCCCTTCAGGGGAAGGAATGAAGGAAAGTCTTCTCTCTGACCTCTTTGACTGTGAAGAAATTTGACTTAGTTCCACTTAATTCCTTATCTGAGTTATTGCTGGTTTGCATGTGTAGCCTTAGTGCCTGAATGATAGTCCAATTCCAAAATGCTCATGCTAGAACTTTGTTGTCAGCCAAACATAGTAGTAATAGCAACAATTGGCACTAAGATAACTGAATTGCAAGTACTTATAAAAAAAATCTATTGTTTAAACTAATTAACAAAGCTAATCTCAAATGCTAAAAGAGACTGAGTGCTAAACTAATCTCAAATGACCTTGACAACTGATTCTTCTCTGAGAAATTCTTGCTGTTTTTTTGGTTTTTGTTTTATAGCCATACATCTGGGATAAGAACCTCCTACAGTTCTCTGTGTATCTTTTGTCAAAAATGCCTTTAAGACTTGCTACCTTTTATAACATAGTGTCATTTAAAAAAACGACTTGAGAGCTTCAAGGATCATAAATCATACTTAGTATTTTGTATTGTTTTATTTGCCTCTCTGTCTTTAGTGACCCTTATGTTAGTCAGCTTTCCAGTGAATAGACTGCAAACATGTAATATCCTTTGCTTCATTTGTGCTATTCTGTAAATTAACTGTGCTAACTACAGCTTTAAATCTGATTTGGCATTTTTTTCCTCCAAAGTATTTTGATATCATTTTCTGCTGACTGAGGTAGAGGAGCCCACTAGTGACATGACTACCCTGTATAATACTACAAATGGCTTAAACTAGAGTTACTAAACTGTGATCTACTGTTGGATATTGCTGTCACTGATGGACCATGTCTAGGGGAAATAGACTTGGTATGCATAGCTGTAACTCTGCGTAATAGACACATCTGCAGCAGTTGAAAGTAATACTTAAAGAACAGCATTTCTAACCAACGTAAATAAATTTACACTTATTGTTCTGCAGAGGAACAATTTGTTCCATGACAATAGTCATGATTTGTCTTTAATATTTCTTTTTTGTATTTCAGGCAAGTCTGTATGTCACTCCTCTTTTCAAGCCACTAAAAAGGCATATATGTTCTTTTTGTATATTTTTCACATATGGGAACTTTACAAGTTCATCAAAACATTGTTTTCTCTACAAGTCACTGTTCTACTAAAATTTATTAAATTACTGATAAAGAATAGGTACTCTCAGCAAGTTCATTGATGACACCAAACTGGGAGGACTGGCTGATTCCCCAAAAGGCTGTGCTGCCATTCAGTGGGATCTCGACCGTCTTGAGAGTTGTGCAGAGGAACCTTGTGAGGCTCAACAAGGACAAATGCAGAGTCCTGCATCTGGAAAGGAACAACCCCATGCACCAGCCCAGGCTGGGGGCTGACCTGCTGGAGAGCAGCTCTATGAAGAGAGCCCTGGGAGTTCTGGTAGACAGCAAACATGAGCCATCAATGTGCCGTCATGGCCAAGAAGGCCAATGGCATTCTGGGATGCATCAAGAAGAGTGAGGCCAGCAGGCTGAGGGAGGCCATCCTCCTCTCTACCTGTGCTGGCAAAGCCACATCTGGAGTACTGTGTGTAATTCTGGGATCTTCAGTTCAAGAGGGATAGAGAACTTCTGGAGAGTCTAGTGGAGGGCCACCAAGATTATCAGGGTACAGAAACATCTCTCTTACAAGGAAAGGCTGTGAGACCTGGGACTGTTTATTCTGGAGGAATCTTACAAATCCTTATAAACACCTAAAAGGTGAGTGTCAAGAGGATTGGGCAACTCTTTTTCTGTAGTGCCCAGTGACAGGACAAGAGGTAACGGGGCTCAGGCTGGAACACAGCAAGATCCACTTGAACACGAGGAGAAACTTCTTTCCTGTGAGGTTGAGGGAGCCCTGGCACAGGCTGCTCAGGGAGATGGTGGAGTCTTCTTCGCTCGAGGTTTTCAAAGCCCACCTAGACGTGTTACTATGTGACCTTACTGAGGTGAACCTGCTTTAGTAGGAGGGGCTGGACTAGATGATCTCTAGAAGTACCTTCAAACCCCTACCATTCTGTGATTCTGTAATACGTTGTCTTGATTACATGAGATACAATCTTAATTATTCTTGCAGAATATTATCATTAGAGGTAGCTACTGCAATCCCAAAATGTGTCTAATCTGAAACCAAACATTTTCTTCTTCTAATGTTAGTAAATTTCCTATGAACCTTTTTCTACTGCAATTTTACAAATTTTCTGGCTTTCCAGAAAATGTGTTTGTGTTAATTCAACTTATTTCTATTCATTATTCAGGAACAAAGAAACTCGAAAAACTAAGCAAATCTTTGTTGTCAAATGCATTCTGTTGTGCATCATCCTTACTTCAATGGTTAGAAACCACAGCTTAAATAGTATGCCTACTCTGACCTGTCACCTTAAAAACGATATAGTAGAATTTGAAAAAGTTCAAAAGAGGATAATGACTGAGGCTTTCATGACAAAAGAATAATCTGGGAAAATTATTACTAAGGAGGAAAAAAGACTTATAAAATCATGACTTCATGGAGAGGATGAATAAGGATAGATTTTTCAGTATATCCTTGTCATGGGCTTGTGTGGGGTTGTTTCTGGTAATGAATACAGGGCTGTAATGGTAGCTCCTATAAGAAGTTGCTCGAAACTTTCCCTAGTTCTAAGTCAGATCCACCTCTGGGTCTGAGTCATTTGGGCACCTCTGTGATCACTTTCTAAGAAGCTGGAAGAAAAAGGTGGTTCTTTTCTGAGAGGCAGTGGAAGGAGTTGGATGAGAGAAAAGTGATCATGCAGACACCAAGGTCAGTGAAGGAAGCAGTGGGCTGGGGTAGAGCACCCCTTGCACCCTGTGGTGAGAGGCCAGCTGTCCTGCAACCTGTGGAGAGTACTGATGAGATCATTACTCTCATGAGATCATTGGACCCCATGCCAGGGGTAGTGACGGAGGAGGAGTTGACTGTGGGAGGGTGGCATTGGAGCACAATGTGCCTGGAATTGTGCTGCCATGGAGGAGACCCTCAATGAAGGAGTTTGTGGGAAGCTGCAGCCTTTGGGAAGGACTCAGGCTGGAGAAGTTTATTAAGGACTATCCCTTGGGAGGGACCCTACATTGGAGCACAGGAAAAAAGTAAGAAGTCCTATTCTGAGAAGAAAGAAGCAGCAGAGACTATCTGTGCAGGACTGACTGCAATCCCCACTCCCTGCCCTTCCTGTGCCACTGAGCAGGGGAAGAAAGGGAGAGATCAAGAGCAGGGAGCTGAGCCTGAGAAGAAGGGAGGAGTGGGAGAAGGAGATCTTGAAGTGCTATTTGTAATTTTCTTATCCTGGTCAGTTTTTGCTTTCTCTCTGTTCTGTTTCTAGATGGTAGTAGATTAAACTGCTCTCTTGCTCTTCGCTAAGTTGAGCAGTCAAGTCTGGTTTGCCTAGAACCATAAGAGGCAGCGAGTCCTCCCTGCCCTTGTCTCAGTCCACAAGGCCCTTGGTTATCTTTTCTACTCCTATCTCACTGAGGCCTCTGCCATTCTATGGAAGATAGGGGTGTAGAGAGGGTGAAAGAGTAGCTGCATGGTGCTTTGGGGCCAGCTCAGCATGAACAACATTTCTTCCATAAAAGTACAGGACATGAAAAAAATCTAGTAAGCGACAAATTTATAACAAACAAAAGTAGCTAGGTTATTCAAGCAGAAAGTAGTGGATTTACAGAACTCTTTACCAAAATCAGTGTTGGAAATCCTGAAAGTTTCTGTATGTTCAAACTGTGATTTGGAAAAGTTGATGAAAAAGAAATCCATTAAGATTCTGTGACTCTGGTTTACTAAATCCACATTACCCGTCCTTAGAAATACAATAAATATTTTTCTTTTTTTACACAATACACTCTGTCTGGCACTTTTACTAGCATTATATTTAGTCTTTCTTGACTACATCACAGTAGCATCTCACAGTTATCGTTGGATTAACTGCCACAACAACCATCTTTTCTGATGTGCTCTATGTTAATAACAGAATTTCTTGAATTTTGTACTATTTTATTTCATTTCCATCATACCAGTTTTCAAGGGTTTCCATTTTTTTTTATTCTGTATTACATCTGCTTTAATAATAACTCCAAATATTACGTCAACTATAAATTTCATTATACAATCCTATTTTTTTTTCAAGGTCACTAACAAAAATATCAATTGAAGTTAGCCCTAAAACCACTTCTTAATAAGTTCAATTAAAAATTTTTGTCTATTATCACAGCTCTCATATCAATATTACATGTCATTATTGTCTTCAATATAGTTTCTTACAATTTTATGCATCTCATAATTCCTGTGATGCCACAGAGACAGCAGCATACCAAATACTTGAAAATAGAGAGAGCTGTTGGTTTTCCTTTTATCTTAGAGATGTATTTCTTGTCAATTTGGTAATAGGCATAGAGACCTTTAAATAACAGGAAGAGCAACGGACTCTAGAGCAATTAAAACATCTGGACAGGAATGAGCCTAAGATCTGGCTAGAACAAAGAAATATCAACGATCAGGAAGAGTGGAACTGTCCATGCATTAAATTGTAGGGGTTCAGTATATTAAAAGACTGATGCTTTTGCTTCTAAAAGTATAATGGACTAAGAACCTACTGCTGTTATTTATTTATATATAATGATTTATATACTAAAACAAAACAAAAGACTAGTGGCATTTTAATCAAAAGACATATCTTTATTTGATTAATCCAGGGTAATGCATTTAGATGACAACTGAGAATCATGGAATCATAGGTTAGTAAGTATTGCAAGGGACCTTTAGAGAAGGATGAAAAAACTTCAGTTTTTTTTGTCTGTCAAGTTCCTTACAGGAAGAGTGGAATTTAACCAGATCCTTTTATGTTTTCTCATTAGAAAAATATTTCATTCAATTTATTTTTGAAGCTACAGAGATCAAAAGTTACATGACCACTCAAATGTCTAACCTAAAAAATGCAGTCTGCCTTGAAAAATATAATAACACAGTATAATCTTGAAGAGTGAAATTTTCAGATATAAAATAAAACATCTTATTTCTTTGTAATCAAATTTAAAAAATATTTGTGCAAAATTGCACTGTATCCACAGAATGGAGTCTACTAATGTGTACTAATGTAGACTCAGGGAGATGGCAAGGTGATGGCATCAAGGAAATGTTTGTGTAGCCATTGACAAGGTCTCTGTTTTATCCTCCTCTTGCACTGGTGTTAAACCACGACTCTGCTTAGCTAATGCAGCATAATCCAATGGCTAATTTGCTTATTTCCCCACAGGAAAGATCATTCTTCTTATCCTGTGTACTGGAACCAGAAACTGCTGCCAAATTCTAATGCCAACCTCAAGTAAAATATAAGATATATTAAATAAGTTAAATAAATTACACCATGCAATGATGAAATATTCAAGCAAGCAGGAATAAAGGCCAAACATACCTAGCATAATCAGTTAACATATAATTATATATATATATATATAATCATGTTAACATATAAAGCTTTACTAGAACCATCAAGCACAAGGTTTTATCCATTCAGCACGATGAGGCTCTTAACTTGACTGACCACGCATCAGTGGAACACTTTTAGTTACAACTTGTGCCCAGAGAGCAAGTCAAAGTGCAAAAAACAATGATCCTCAGGCTGTAGTTTTGAAGCTAGTACGCACATAAGTACCTTATGTGTTTCTATAATTGTAACACAGACACGACCATCAATCATGTATGAGAAAACGCCAAGATTTTGGTAGCTACCAACAGAACAATAGTACAATACTATTTGGTGACATGGACACAGATGTTCTAATAAACATAAGCAATAGTAATAGTAAAGAATGCAAACCAACACTCTTATCAAGTGTTAACAATCAGAATCTGCACTGGGCATCTCCAAGAGTGTCTGCTCTGACTGGCAAGAAATAACAAGGCCTGTACGGCTCTTTGTTTAATGATCCTACTTGGATTAAACTAACACAGGTGGTTAATATATTCTACAATCATGATTTGTCTTTGCTGCACAGATATAGAGAAAATTGAATGAGAAACTTCAAATGACAGGAGTGGCAAAGTAAGAAGTTCAGATAGGTGCTCTTGAGTTCCACGTTAATTCATTTAATATCAACATCACAAGCATTGAACATCAGAAGAACATAATCCATCAACATGTATCATACAAAGGCTTTTTTATATCCATAAAGAAGCAGGAAGATCTTTCTCCTCATGTGCCACTCTTGATATGCTTTAAATCAAGCCACATCTAATGCTTAAGAGCTGCTTCTGAGGCTACTGCACAAATCTGGACAACAGATCAAAGCCCATCTCAGAGCTTCAAAAGTCGAAGTGAGAGAAATCAATTGTAAGACCCCAAAATGAAACTACTGATAGAAGGTCAGCAAACATTGCTAAATGCTTCTAAAGCATCAGAACTTGAAAGAACAATCAGACACGATTTTATACAAAGATATTGTATCTCATTATTGCCTTGAGACATTACTGGAAGAAAGTCATAAGCTGCATGAAGAATTATTTTATTTCGTCACCTCAGAAATGTTACTTTTGGTTAGGGAAAAGACAAGATGTTTTGATAAGCCAGATTTGCCTATGTTACAAACTGCTTTACAGCACTTTGTTCTCAGAAGGTTTCACCTCTTACTTACTCTCTGCCGAGTACAGTGTAACTGTTTCATAATTTAAATTTCTTTCTTGATGTTTCCAAGAAATTTACTTTAATGTAAAGTCAGAAAAGTGAAAACTTCTAAATTATTTTCCTCCTTCTTCCATTCTACAGATTAAAACAGGGAATTTTTTTTCTTGCTTTATTAGTTTTGCAAGGCTTTATGTTGCACCGATTCTACTACATCTTGGAGCCTTCTCAATTTTTCATGATTGTGGAAATTCTTCCATCTGCAGTCTAATGTTCATAAAGACATAAATTCACTGTGAATGTATCTACAGCCATTTTTCAGTCAGGATCATAAGTGGGCTTCTGAAGTGACCAATTGTAGTTCATATCATGAAGCAGTTTCTACGTGAATGAACTAGAGCCTTTTCAGACAACAGTCAGTCTGAATGCAGAAAACTCCTGAAATGTGTAAAACATCATATCCTTAGCATCAGCTCTTTTCCATTGATAACCCTAACCTATCGGCTTGTGCTGCTTTCTGATGTAGAAGTAAACACAATATTCTTTATTGCTGCATGTGTGTTTTTTGATGCCAAATCTACATACTGTAAGCTACAATAATGTTATTAGCTAAGAAACAAAGTGAAACACATGTAGTTTTTGTTTGGTTTTAGCTTTTTAGTAATTACACAGAATGGTATGGGTTGGAAGGGGCCACTAGTCCAAACCCCTTGCTCATACAGGTTTGCCTAGATAAGGTAACTCAGCACATATCCAGGAGGGTTTTGAAAACCTCGCGAGACGGAGACTTCACATTCTCCCTGAGTAGCCTGTGCCAGGGCTCCCTCACTCTCACAGTAAAAAAGTTTTTCCTTCAATTTAAGTGGAACTTCTTGTGCTCCAGCTTTTTTTCCCATTACCTTTAGTCCTATCACAGGGTACTACAGAAAAAAATGTTGACCCATCCCCTAGAAACACATCTTTAAAGTATTTTTCAGTACTAATGAGGCCTCCCCTCAACCTCCTCTTCTCCAGGATGAACCCTCAGCCTTTCCTCATAAGGAAGATAATCCACTCCAGTCCCCTGGTCATCTTGGTGGCCCTGTGCTGGATTCTCTCCAGAAGTTGTCTGTCTCTCTTGAGCACGGAAGCCCAGAACTGGACACAGGACTCCAGATGAGGCCTCATCAGGGCAGAGTAGAGGGGGAAGAGAACCTCCCTCAACCTGCTGGCCACACTCTTCTTGATTCATCCCAGGATGCCATTGGCCTTCTTGGCCATAAGGGCACATTGCTGGCTCATGGTTAGTTTATTGTCAACTCGGACTCCTAGGTCTCTCTCTCTGTAGAGCTGCTCCCCGGTAGGTCAACTCCCAGCCTGTACTGGTGCCTGGGGTTGTTCTTCCCCAGCTGCAGGACTCTGCACTTGCCCTTGTTGAATCTCACGAAGTTACTCTCTGCCTAGTTCTCAAGCTGGCCAAGATCTCATCTGTGCTGACTGAATGTCAGCACAGCCTTCTGGTGAATCAACCAGCACTCCAATTTTGGTGTTATCAATAAACTTGCTGAGGGTACACTCTGTCCCTTCATCTACGTCGCTAATGAAGATTGTGAATAAAGCCGGCCCCAGAATCAACATTAATGGAACCCCACTGGCTAGATATTCTCTCCCAGACAATATGTAGCAGATATAGGTGGATTTCGGAAAGAGGGAAGAGAGAACACAGGTAGAGTATGCAGGGGAAAGTGTATGAGACACAGACATCACTGGGAAACAAGTCTTTGTTACTTTCTTCACTTATAAAATAATCTACCTCTTGACAATGTCCTGTTAATTTTTTCCTGCATCACAGCTAAAAGTACAAGTTATTTTGATAAAAACAAGAAAGAAATAAGTTTTAAATATCTCCCATTCCTTTAAGGACTAGCTTTAATGCTGTAGTTTTGGTAAAGATACAATTCCTTTTCCTATGCCAAGATGATATTTCCTCTCTCCCTACTGTAACGATTACCTAAGTCCTATTTTAAAAAAATATTTGTATGAGGTTTTTCCTTTTTCTTTTCAGGACGTGGCTATAGTTCACTGTATTTTAACTCCACAAATATTTTAATGTAAAAAATTAACACTTTCTAACTGTTTGTGTTTCAGCATGTATCATATCGTAATAGGCAAATGTTCTCCATGGATATAGAAGGTAAATCATAACGAACGATTCTTTGGAGTTGTCGTGATTTGGCCCAGCTAGCACAGCAGCACGATGACGGTCTCTTGCTTGGATGCCCCCCCATTCACCCTCACCCTCTTAGGATGGCAGAGGACCCAGCGAAATGGGAAGAAAAAGATAAGCAAGGTTGTTGTGGATCAAGACAAGGGCAGAGAGGGTTCTCTGCCGATTACAGTTCCAGGCAAAACAGACTCCACTATGCGACTTAGAGAGAAAAGTAGGAAAGTTTATTCTACTACCTACAAGAAACCGAATAGAAGCAAAAACAGAGCAGGATGATATAAAGTTACAACCAGATCTCCCTCCCTCATCCCTCCTTTCTTCCCAGGCCCAGCTCACTGCTCCTGATGTATCTACCTCCTCCCCTCTCAACAGTTCAGGGGGGCAGGGGATGGGGGATGTCGTCAGTCTCTCACAGATGGGCTCTGCCACTTCTCTCTGCTCAGATGAGGATGACTCTTGGCATTCTTCCCCTATTCTGATACGAAGTCCCTCCCTCTTACCAGAAAAGGCTATCATTTCAAACCATGACAGTAGTACATTAACATTTCTGTTCTTTCTCCCAGCTTTCTCGAGAGTTATCATCTCAAGAATATGTATCATAAGCACATTGAAGAGGACATGAAAGCCTAAGTCAGTGGTGACCAAGAATGCAAGCATCATGGTAAGAAGATTATAAATGGGAGGCACTGTAATATAAGATTTTTATATGGTAGAGCATTAACATTTAAAACAAATTATTGAAAGTTTGATACAACCATGCAAGTTACACAGGTCAATGGCTACAATGGTGTAGGCATCTATATACATTAACTAACGACGATTATTCTCTCCAACAAGGTAAAAACAGTGTCTATCTACTGGTAACTAGTCATTAGGATATGCACATACCCAAATCAAGAGCTACATTATATTGCAGGAATGAATAAAAAACTTTAACAAAATCAGAGTACTTACAACATTGTGGATGCAGATATGACCTAGACCAGTTAGATACATCCTCAGTTTGAATAAAAGTGATAGGGACAAGTTAATGCAGCTGCCAAGCTGCTTCCAATTATCAGAAACAGGTGCAGCAGGTTAACCAGTTGAGCCCTGGGTGATCACATGGGCAGAAGCAGCATATAAGGAAGTAGCTAGCAAACAAAGGTGGGGTGTTTTAAGTTGATCTTGCTGGTTGCAGTATGTTGTCCATGTATGGCTTTGTATGTACGTTTACTAGTTTTTTTTCCTATGTCTTTGAATAAGTATTCATCACTTGCATCATTCATCACAACACAAAATAATGTTTGCAGAAATACTTTTCAAAACCTATGGCATTGACTGAGGATGACTCAATTGTAGAGAGTTCATACGTACTTCCTCTCACATAACAGGAATTTCATATATTTATGGAATTATATGAATGCTACCAAACCTCAATTAATAATATTTTCAATATTTAAACAAATCTATTAGTTAAAGCTAAGAAATATAAACAAATGATAGAACAAAAACATATGAAAATTGGGATGTTGCATACTTAAGACTCCCATTAGTAAAACAAACTGAAAAGATGGTATCTGGAAAAGAAATTAAATCAACTTGAAAGATTTTTTTTTTTGTTTCCCTGTATAGCTTATAACAGAAGCATGAGTACTATAGAAACATGGAAACGTAAAAGATGAATGACATTGATGGAAAAAATTAGCTACAGTTCTGATTTAAGTCATATCTTTCTGGTTTTCATGTTGAGCTCATATTCACTTGGAGGTCCAAGATTCTATTGTAGCTTAAGAAAAATCTTAGGTTTAGATAGAATTTCTTGTGTTTCATTTTATAACCATTGCCTCTTTTCCTGTCACTGTTCACCTCCTTTATCCCATCCTCACTCCAGGCATTTAAACACTCTGCTAAGATCCCCCTGAGCCTCCTCTTTCCAAGGTCTTTCAGTCCTTCCTTGTCTGTCACATGTTCCAACCCCATAATACTCTTTGTGGCCCTTCTCTGGATTTCCCTATATGTCCACCTTTCTTTTCTTGGAGAGCCCAGACCTAGGCATAGGACTTCAGATGTGACCCACCAGGGATAAGCAGAGTGAAAGGATCCCTTTCCCTGGCTGCTGGTGATGCTCTTCCTAATGCAGACCAGAAAGTTCCTGGCCTTCTATGTGGCAAGCACATGACATTGACCCATACACAACTTGTTGTACACCGGGACCACTAGGACCGCCAGATCCCTTTTTTTGCAAAGTTGCTTTCTAGCCAGTTGCTTCCCAGTTAGTATATGATATTATTCCTCTTCAGGGCAAGACTTCATGCTTCTCTTTGTTGAACTTCAGAAAAATCCTGTTGGTCAATTTCTTCAGCCTGTCATGGCTCTGACCAGCAGCACAACCATGTGGTGTATCAGCATCTCCTCTTCATTTTATATCATCAGATATACTCAGAGTGCACTCTGTCTCACTGATGCCTATACTAGGGTCCAGTACCCCTGGGCTACACTCCTAGTGACTGGCTTCCAGCTGGTCTTTGTGCTATTGATCGCAACCTTTTAAGCTTAGCAGCTCACCCAGTTTTCAATTAATCTCACTGTCCTCTTATCTAGTTCCTAGTTCAGTTCTATGAATATGTTATGAAGGACAAGGGCAAACCCTTGCTAAAGTTAAAATAACAACAATTGCTCTTCCCTCAATCTACAAGCCAGTCACATCATTGTAGAAGGTTATTGTGTTGCCAAAGCATGATTTCCCCTTTATAAATCCATACTGGCTACTCCCAATGACCTTCATGTCTTGCATATGTTTGGAAATAGTTTGCTGTTTCCAGGATTTGCTCCACCATCTTCCTAGAGATCAATATTAAGCTGAATGACCTGCAGTCCTCTGGAACCTCCTTGCCATTTTTGAAGATAGAAATAACAATTGCTTTCTTCAAGCCCCACAGAATCTCCCAAAATTGCAAGGACCAATCAGGTGTCCCATGAGTATTGGTACCTACATAAGGCTTCTTCCAGGTATCTGAAGAAGGCCTCATCTTCTAGGCAGTCTGTAGTAGATACCCACAATATCATTCTGTTTGTCCTCCCTCTAATAACACATCAGCTCTCGGCCTATAATTTCTCACAAGGCAGAGGCTCATGCACTTCAGCTGCTCTCTCATATATAGGGCAACTCTCTCTCCTCACCTTCACAGATTTTCTTTCCCAAAGAGCCTGTTCCCAACCAAAATAAATTTAAGTGGAAACTGTATAGAATTTATTACAGCCAGAAGCACAAGACAGGATTTAACATGAATAGTTCTGGTATCTTCAGCAGGGTAACTGTTCCAGCAGCCAAATCTATTCAACAGCCATACTTTTCACTTTCTGTTAATTCTGTGCTGGTCATGACTCAAGTGATCACAGCTCCAGAGGAAGCTGATGACAAATTTGCCAGCAAGTTCTACAGTGATACCACTAAGGCCCCATTCTCATAGGGATGTAATTATTGTATAGTACCTATCATAACATCTTGTCATGGTTTGACATGGCAGCCGTTTCTGGTAATGGGAAAGGGGTTGTAAAGATGGCTCCTGTAAGAAGTTGCTCGCAACTCTCCGCAGCTCTGAGCCAGACCCACTTCTGGGGCTGAGCCAATTAGATGCCTCCACGATGGATGAGGGAGGGAGATCTTAAAGTGCTGGTTGTAATTTTCTCATCATCCTACTCCCTTTTTGCTTTTATTCTATTCTTTTTCTTGTAGAATAAACTTTCCTACTTCCTGTTTTGCCTGGAAACATAACTGGCAGTAAGCCCTCCCTGCCCTTGTCTCAATCCACAACAACCTTGTTTATCTTTTTCCTCCCATTCCGCTGGAGCCTCTGCCGTCTTAACAAGGGTGAGGGTGAATGGGGGCACCGAATGAGACTGTCATGGTGCTGCTGTGCTAGTTGGGCCAAACCACGACATATCTGCACAAGGCCTTATGAAAACAGAGAGTGAAGTTCGTTGCTGCCAGCCATGGGAGCAGTTGGCCCACGTTCACATCCAGCTGCTCAGTGTCCCTGAGAGAAATCAGTAGTTGCACTATCCTGCTGTCGCAACCTCTATAATCTCAGAAAAAAAAAGACTATCTAGTTTCCCTTAGAGCTAAAGAAGAGGTAAACCCAGTCAAGAGTAAAAAGCACAGCTGAAACCACAGCACAGTGACAAACAGAAACTTTTAGTACTATGTTGTACTATCATTTATCTTTTATTCTTGAACTCATTCAGCTTACTAACGAGATAAGCAAAAGAATGAATTCTTTGCTTAACTGAGGATCAGAAAAAAAAAATCAGTTGCCAAAGAGGTACCAGTTTTCCCATCACTTGATTCCTGATTGTTTTCAAAATGTAATGTCTCACAAGATGCAGATTACAAATAGTCCAACTAGAAGATTATGCATTAAATAATGATGGGAAAGATACTTATATGTGTGGTAATTACTTTGTAATTTGTACCAAAGACTTGTAGTAATTTACTTTGTGAGTTGTAGTAAATTACTTTGATTTTGACCTTTTACAATTACTATTTTTTTATAAGCTCTACTTTCCTTGACATATATAAGCAACATATATAAAGATTTGAGATGTACAGAGTATCTAGCAAAAAGGTTTGCAGATAGGGTGAATATCTTTTATTAGATGAATTGGTATAACTGGCAAAATCAAAATAGAAGTTCTCTTTCAAGTATGTAATAGAAACTGCAACTTTGAAGTTAAATGGAAATGAGAACAATTGCTAACAATTTAGTTTGATTGTGTATCAGTTGCACCATGTTTGAAAGAAAAGACAGTTGGATAATAGTGAAGTAAAGATGTGGAAGATAGGTGAGCAGTAAACTACTATTTAGTTATCAGACCTACTAACACTTTAAGAAGGAATTTGTCAGTAATACAGTATTTGACAGTTCAGCTGTCAATTGAGAGCTGCTAATAAATACACTAACAGAGTAAGAATGAAGTAATATTGCAGCTAATCATAGCATAGAAGGAAGTTATATGACTAAACTAAAAAACAGAAAGTATAATATATTTATAATGCCATTACTGTTTATTTTAAGGTCTTGCAAAAATTAGTGCCCTAGAACCATATAAACAGTGCAGTAGGGTTGCAGCAATCAAATAGAATGTATCAATCTAGGAAAACTGCTGACACAAAGAAACATCCAGTGTTTCTTACTACAGAGCTTCAATATTTTGTAGCTTCTCAAATAGTTAATAAGGCTATACCTACATCACTAGCCTCAATAAAATTTATAGTTATTTTAACACTGATAAAAATCAGAAGAAAAACCCATATAAACTACACACAAATTATAGAATCATAGAATCACAGAATAGTAGGGTTGGAAGGGACCATTAGAGATCATCTAGTCCAAACCCCCTGCAGAAGCCAATCTAGTGTCAATTATTTCTTCTGCTAACAGGCAAAAGCTAAGGCCAGATCACACATTCCTTTTTCTTCAGAATATAAGGTATTTTTATGGTAAAATATGTGGTTGTATTTATAATTTGAATATAGCTGAAATATATTTCTTTTTTTTTTTCTTAAATAAAAGTTATATTAATTCATACATTCACTTGGATGGTAGTCAGGGAATGAAATTTTTTAAATTCCATAATTTATTCAATACAATAAATTCTTTTAATGAGAATTTTCATTTCAATGCTGTTTTTACTTTGAAGAATATACTTGCTTCTACTTTTTCATTTTATGGATTATGAACATTTAACTAGAATTTTCTGTCCTTAAATTCATATTGAATTCTCCAGAAACACATGGAAATGGCTTCTAAGAATGTGTATGGCAACATTTGCAGTTCCAGGACACTTTTTTTTCTGTGAAAAAGAACCCTACTTCAATGAAAAAATATGTGCTGACCAACAACAGTTGTCTTGGTGAATTGATGTAATTATTGAAATGAATGAAAATAAATAGCTGATCAAATATTACATTTTGCATTTTATATGCCAAAGTACTTGCAATCTCACATTTTGTTGTCCAGTATGAAATAGTCATAATTTTAAGTTCATCTTTGAACCCTTGAGCACAATGTTTCTACTCTTCATTGTGTTTTCTTTTTCAAAAATAAATGGTAGTCTTCCACTAGGCAGGTACTGTGTTGACTAAGATGAATTCAAGAGACTACTTAGAAGTTTCAATTAATTGAAATCATGTTTTAGTATAAAACTAAATATTCACATTAAAAAATCACTGCCAAGTTGTTGAAACCACACAACAAATCAGTACAATAAATAAGATTCAGGGAATTCAGATATTCTCATAAACACTTTTTGAACAATAGAAGGTAAATTCATTTAAACTCATTGAGTGAATTACCTACTCTGAATTATTTCCTTTATTCCTGAACAAAATGAGGCTCTAAAATCTCATGTTTATGTAATCAGTCACCTTTTGCTTTATATGTATCAATCAAAAATACTTCCTAACATTCATAACAAAAAAAAAAAACCTCAGCAAAACATACTTCAGAGGATTATACAGCATTGTCACGAAAAGAAACTGCAAAGATGCACAGGCAGAACATGCAATCAGTTAGAAGAACTAATTTCCTAAATTAATCCAGATTGTAACTGGAATAATAAAAACAATGATGTCAGAGACTGGAGTCTGCAATAATAAAGGGACTTAGAGAGGATTAAAGAGGATATAAGAGATTATGAGACTAATCACAACTGATATCGGCACAAACCAGAATATCAGAGGCCATACAGCATAACCTTTAGATGTGTGTTCTTCAGAAATATTAAACCCTAATATCTTAAGGAATAAACTAAAAAATGTATATTCACAATGTATATTCACCACTACTTTGAAAGTGCAGTAACTTCAATGCTTGTCCTTTTGTGCAATATATAAACATACATACTGAACATCTCCAAATATTTATGCTCACTTTTGAAATATAAAAATTATTTTTCAATACTGACATAGGGATAGGAATATTATTCAAAATAGGAAACTTTTTTATCAAGTTATATACACCACATCAAATTCTTCACTATTTTTGAAGATGAAACTTTTAAAAGACACAACAAAAACTGAACATGATATAAGATTATGCATTTTTCAGATGACAGCTTCTGTGGAATGCTGGCTTAACTGTCCACCTAGTGTTTTGCAGTAAGCAGCATAACACTCTTACTATGTAATAATTTTCAATTATGTATAATCTCAAAGTAGAAATAAAGAACCTAAACATAAAGAATTCTTATCTTCTATTTGTCACCAAACCAGAACAGAGAAATTGTCAAAGTATATGTAAATAAGTGGAAGGAAAAACTCTCCTTCTTCTAAGGATTCAATTTGTCTGAATAGTTCTTTGAGTATTTCTGACAGTTGGCACATTCCATTTGAAGAAAGGACCTGCTTAAAGTAAAGAAGAATGCAAACTTGTAAGGATGTAATCATAAAAGCAAATATCTTGAAAAAGCATAATGCCATTAAACCAAGGCAATTTTGCCATGTTAGGATATGAGGCACAAAAAGCTTTAAATTCAGAAAGTATCTATCTCTTAGGAACATTTCTTTCTAAAAAACTACAATAATCTATAACACTACAGAAATCTGCCAAAAAGAGACAAATTATATAGAGTTATAACTAAATACAAATGAAAATGTAGATGTAGAAACTAGTTTCCTAAATCAAGAATAAGTCTGGAGGATCTGGTGAGTAAATCTAAGATAAAATTAGAAGACTTATAAAAGATTCTCAAATTTTCAAAGATTTTGCTGGATGCTTTTAGAACTAGGGTGCAATGTCAGTTCCTTGTATACAAAACCAGTTACAGATTCATTTAAACAAATATTTAAAAAAATCTGATGCCTTACTCAAGAGTAGATCTTAAACCAGAAGCTAGCAATTTTCTTATTCAGATAGAGCAGTTAACACACTCAAACAACCCAAGTACTAGCAAGAGAAATGAAAAAGAGTATGACTTAAGAACAAATAACGAAATTATAGAATTACTCTAAGAATATATGGCTATGAATTTAGTACATTCGTCAAAAGTAAAATAATCTTTGAATGTTTTTGGTGATTGTTGTTAATGAAAATTACTGTATCCAGGTATTGATGCTACTTTTGTTATTTCTACTAGTGGCAAAGAAGAATCAGATGCCTCTGCTGAGACTTGGTTAATTTTCATATATTATTCCAGGGATAAGAAAAGAAAGCTCCTAGACTTGAAGTAAAAAAGGCAGCTTTGATATATAAAGCAAAGAAAATTTCATTGTATCTGAATAAAAGGAAGGAAGGAAGGAAGGGAAAGAAAGAAAGAAAGAAAGAGAAAGAAAGAAAGAAAGAGAGAGAGAAAGAAAGAAAGAAAGAAAATAGCCGTTGAAAGGCTTTTTATTCCTTGCTAAACTTGTACTACTAAAGTAAAATATTTTCTCAAATATAAAATTCTTCAGTTAATTCCTCTTAAAGAACAATGCAAATAATTAAATATCTTAACATTTTTCAAAATATAGATAGAATAGCAGATGAAGTAAGACCCTATATTTCAAACACGTAGAACTGATTCCTGGTAAATTACCTGTATTCATAATAGCATTAGATAGTAGACATAGAATAGCCTGTGGCACCAAATCACACCGATTCACATATACTGAGCAGTTATTTCATAAAGTATTGCTAAACTTTGGTTTTACAGTTATTGCTAAAAATGTATATCTGCCCTAGTATGAGATAAATCACCTTGTAGGCAGGCAGAGCTCATAATTTTTCTAACTCGGTGTGTGTTATAAGTTCTATAGACGCCTCAGTTTGTGGTATTCATCTACATTTGGCCAGATGAATCTATTCAGAGCCTTATGGAAGACATTGTATTTGAGGGGTTAGGCATCTTGAGCAAGCCATATCTGCTCTATTGGGCCCTGCACTTAAAGCCTGAGAAGCCCCTATATGAATATGATTAGACCACTGTAAGAGAATCTGCCTGCCTGTGCTGCGTGATGGTGGATGTTATGACGGAGTTAACATTCCAATCTGTCAGGAGAAGATATATTATTCTGTTTGCTACACAAAATAAAAGACACCACAGTATGGGAGGAAAGAGGAAACTCTCCAAGAACATAACGTGTGTAGCCTGCCACGGGAAAATCTGGCTGTGGGTCACCCCAATTATGAGTTCCCAGCATTTTAACGGATGTAAGATTTACTTGCATCTCTGTTGATCTTTTTGTCTTATAAGGACAGCTATTTAATTCCATCCTTTGTGACAGGACTTTCTTAATATCCACAAACCATGCATCTTCCTCCTGCCCCTCAGAGGTTGTAGAACAATTCTCATCCCAAGAGTCATTAGCAGGCAACTGAATTATCAAAATCACGAATGCCTACATTAGAAAAAAAACATTCAATCATAAATTTTCTTTAGATCACCAATGAACAGAACCTACTACCTAAAGAATTTGAAATAAATTTTTGAAGAAGTTTATATATATTTTAAAACATAAAACCAAAACCAGGTTAAGTCAGTCAATAGGATTTTAAAAGCCAGTGCCAAAGAATATGGTTATGTGCACACTTTTTCGTAATTTCGCCAATTTCAGCAGACTGCATGTAAAAACATAAAGAAGAGAATGCACTCATAAAGCTATAGGTTCTGTGGAGATTAAAACTATATGGAGTAATTGCCTTAGCGAATTCTGAAAATCCATAATTAGACCAATGGCAGAGTTAGATGAAAGGTAAAACTTATTTTCAAAACTAACTGAAACTGTTGATAACTAAAATCTTAATACCTCAATGATAAAAAAAGCTAAAGTTTTGGTCCAATAAAGATTCCGTTTGCTTAGAACTGATGTATGAAGTGACTATTCCTCAATAACTTTAATAATGGATTTTCATTTTTTGTCCCACTTTTTCCCTCTTTTAACCCTGTAATAGAAAGGTTATCATCCAGCATGTGAAGCTATAAACTGAATCAGACATAGTTAAACTGCAACCAAATGGAATGAGACTCGCATAAATCTTGCATAAGGACAAAGATTAGCTGCCATTTTCATTGATGTCATTTACATTTCTCTGTATGCATGACTCTCATCACACTAGCTGGTGAACTAGATAACTTTTCCACGCATGATCTTATTTCAGCCGATACTTCAGAATCTTCTTTTCAAACCTTTTTGAAGTACTGCTTCACATGCCTTATTTTATCCTTTCTTATTCATTATCAGTTCTCAAAAACTGAAGATATTTCATGAAAATGGAAATATAATCTGTTACCAATTATCATTAAGTGATACGTGAATTTCCATAGCTTTTCTGTGGTTTTCAAAGAATCTTCTTAAGAATATTCCTCAGTGTTCTCTAGTCTTCCATTTCAATGAAATAATTACCTTCAGTTATTTCTATCTCACGCATTAGATACATTTAAGATTTTTAAAGGAACAGATACAAACAATAACTTGAGCTTCCCATTTTGAATTCCGTTGCACAATGGCATCAGCAAATCCCGTTCTTTTACTATGGCTTCTAGTGATAACGTGACATAAATTTGCAATAACACCATTAAGAATAGAACAATAATACATTTGGCAGAGATTTAGAAGCTACACAGAAAAGGCAATCTGGGAAAACAAAGAAGTCATCCTTTCTCTGGCTTGCTTTATTTTTACATATAGGAAGAAACTGATCCAAAAGGCAAACATTTCTTGTGTTTCAGGCTGTATAACACCTTAGCATTTCTGAATGCTAATTAATAAACTCACGAACATGACGTTAAAGAATATTTTATGCCAATAAAGGAACTATTGTGAAAATTAAATACCTGGCCACACATCTTTAACTGATAGAAATGCAGTAGAAAGTTTCAATTGATTTGAAGAAAACCTTTCCCTAACATGAAAAAACTATGATTTCTTCTCAATCAGCAGTGTTGCACTAATTTTACCAACTATTGCAACCAATGGGACAGCATGTGAATTAAGCTGCCTGAAATGAGATGTTCCAACATACACAGAAGGTTGAAAAATTGTGGTATGGTTCACAGAATCACAAAATCTCAAGGGCTGGAAGGGATCTCAAAAGATCCAGATGTTTTCTTCTTCTACAGTTTCGTTCTTCATTAGTTTCATGAGGAAGACAGCATGGAATATTGCAATGCTATTGCAATATAAACCTAGAAAATTATTTAAACAGCTTAAAGAGATCATAATTAATTAATAAGAAATTACAGTTCACTGGAAAAATATAAGAACTAGAAATCTTCAATGTGATTTTTTGAAAACACCTTAGGAAAAGGATAACAGTATTATTATATTTGGAAACAAGAATAGCTAACCTGGGGTTATGCCTGAAAATCCAATCAGCATTGGGAGATAAAAGTTAAAAAATAACAAAAGAAATACATTAAATTTTTTCTGATAAAAGTATTTTTAGAAAAAAGACACAAGCCTTAGCTGAAATGATAACAGTATTAGAGAAAAAATTGAGACTGTTAACCTATTGAGAAAGAGATGAATGGCTAACAAAAAAGCTAAAACAAGTTTGAAAAATTTATCCTGAAAAAAAGAAAATAAGAGAAAGAGGTACAAAATAAATGAAAATCATGTCAATGTAATATTTTTTTCTGCTTCTAGGTAATGACACTGAAAATATTGCATGGTGCTCTGCGCATTGGAGATGCACCTACAGTGCATTAGGAATGGAAAACTGAAAAAGGAAGTATTGTACACAGTAAAGCAGATAATGAAAACTACAAAGAGTAAGTAATAGAGTACAAATATACAGTATATATTATACTGTAAACTCTATCACCAAGGAAATATGATGAATGTAAAATTTTGTGTGTGTGTGTGTAAGAAAGAGAGAGAAGGAGAGAGAGCGCATCCACACAGCCTGAACATTTTTTTCTAATGCACCTGAATGGAACACTCAGTAAAAACTAAATATATTATGAAGAAGAAAAAAGAATCAGTAATACTCTAGAGGATAAAGGAACAAATAATAATAAAGACAATGGGTTTAATACTTAATCCTACTAGACTTATTTTATTTGGTTTTTTTAGATGTGATTATAGAAGAGCCTACACTGTGCCTTAACTTCATTGCTTGAAGTAGGAAATCATGTCTGCCAGTGTTTCTTTGAGAGACACTTGTCAAGCAAAAACTTCAATATAGGCTTTGCTATCATAGCATTTTTTCATGATGAGATGAACTGATCTAACACCTTACCACTGCTTAAAGGTGGAGCTCCTTTTTTTTCTGCTCTCTGCTACCAGACACATACCTCCAACATCTGACTTTTTCTGGCTGATGTGTTTGTGAGAGTTCTCTTGAGCTGATTCATCTCAATAATTTGGCAGAAAACTAACCAAGGAGGAAAAAAAGATTATGCTTTTTTTGAGATATCAAGTCAACCTAGCTTATGTTATTGTCAGATGAATGTGAGAGATGGTGCAAGCAGACAGGTTACACAATGAGGAGGAGGAAAGAAAAAAAATGAGAAACAGTCACAACATTTAGACAGAAGCAAAGTCTTAACGTGAGCTCATCTGCTCTTGGAACTAGAACTGCAGAAAGGAAAATTTCCTGCTGCTTTTTGAGGAAAATGGTGGAAATGGTTGCTGTGTGCACACATGCATTAATGAGTAGAGGGATGTCTCCCTTCCCTCTGGAGCAAGCCAACTACAAAAAATTCAATCAATGTAACACTTTTGAGAGTTCGATAAATCATCTGAATGTCCCATTAAATCCTATTCAAAATTGCAAATTGCCTTAACTCTGTCTGCTCCAGTAAATATTAAAAACTAGCTCAGTAGTTCTGAAAGAAATTTCATTGAAGCAAGGGGAATTAAATCTAGTCATCTCTGGACCAAGTCTGTGGGGTACATCTTTAACACTCATCTATAGTTAGAAAATTTCCAAAATACCTAATATACAGTAATTAGTCTAGAGGAATTGTTTCTTATAATTATTTCTTTTTCCTCAACTCTGTACAGAAACACAGCTGGTAGCAGAGTGTGCACATAGAGAGAATTATTCTAGAGTGATTATACTTTGGAAAAATCTAAAATGAACACAGAAAAGGGGTAAATATTCACACTACATACGTCTTGCAGTATAATGAAGTTATATGTAATGCAAGAAATTATATTCATGCCCTATCCCCAACTGCTGATATTATATTTCAGAGCAAAATAATTTTTGTATACTCTCTATACTCTTCAAACCTTCTGTGATTCAGGAATTTCAACTTTTATTACTAGAATTGATTTTTTAATATTAATTCCAAAAAAGCTCTGCTACATCTGATCTCCCCAAAAAATCACAACCAGACTCAACAAAAAACAAAAAACAAATCTTAAAAAGAATGGTTGTCTGTTCCTTATTAGTAAAACTCAGGTTAAAGACTATCTGTGCTAGACAATCTTCATTCATCATCAGAGTAATTACTTAAAAAAATGGTTAGTTGCATAGATTTGCTTCCTACTAACTAAATTCAGGTGCAGAGACAAGGTTCCTTTCATTTTTTAGAGCACCTTTACTTACGTTACAAGAAAGCAGTCACTGAAAATAATCAACCTGAAGATTACGCATATTTTAAACAAGCCTACATGACAATTTCTTACCATGACCTTATGAAGACTGATGCTGTTACATGTATTATAAATTAAAGAGCAATCTTTCCAGATAGTGTATAGACTACATGGCTAAACTGCTTCTCTTACTTCATTTAAATTTTAAACTTTTTTAGCTTTGTTGAGACATAAAATAAATCAGATAATACCTCACTGTCTTCAAGAAATACAGAAATACTAAGTGAAAACAGACTATAATAGCAAATATATACAAAGTGAAGAAAACAGATTTTGAGCCAGTTGGCTGAATTTACAATTATTTTCTGCCTTCATAAGTTACTCCATATGAGGTTGTCCTGGGATTTTAGAAACATCAGCTATATGTATTTCAACTTTGAAAACTTGATTACTGCCACTCATCTTATGTGGAATCTCAAGACAAAAGCTTCACTGATCAGAGCAGAGATTAATGATTTTCATCGACTTGTGGAATCATGTAATCCTTTTTGTTGGAAAATACCTTCAAGATCATTGAGTCCAAGCACTAATCTCACACTGTCGAGCCCATCACTAAACAATGTCCCTCAGCACCTCATCTACATGGCTTTTAAATATCTCCAAGGATACAGACCCCCTCCCTGGGCAGGCTATTCCAGTGTTTGGCAATTCTCTCAATGAAAAAGTTCTTCCTACTCTCCAATCTAAACCTCCCTGAAGCCATTTCCTCTTCTATAATTCATTATCTGGGAGAAGAAATGAACTTCCATCTCATTACAATCTCCTTTCAGGTAGCTGTAGAGAGTGATCATGTCTCCTCTCAGCCTCTTCTTCTTCAGACTAAACCACCCCAGCTCTCTCCGCTGTTCCTCATAAGATTTGGTCTCCAGACCTTTCATTAGCTTCATTGCCCATCTCCAGACACGCTCCAGCACCTCATGCAGTGAGTGGCCCAGAATCAAACACAGTATTCAAGGTGCAGCCTCACCAGTGCCGAGTAAGAGTACAATCACTTCACTGGTCCTGCTGGCCACACTATTTCTGATACAAGCCATGATGCCATTGGTCTTCTTGGCCATCTGGGCACACTGCTGGCTCATGTTCAAACAGCTGTTGACAAACACCCCCAGGTCCTTTTCCACTGGACAGTTTTCCAGCCACTCTGCCCCAAGTCTGTGGAGTTGCATGGGGTTGTTGTGGCCCAAGTGCAACACCTGGCACTTGGCTTTGTTGAACCTCACACAATTGGCCTCAGTCCATTGCTCCAGCCTGTTCAGGTCCTTCTGAAGAGTCTTCCTGCCCTCAAGCAGATTTATGCACCCACCTAGCTTTGTATCATCTGCAAATTTACTGAGAGTGCACTTAATTCCCTCATCCAGATCATTGACAAAGATGTTAAACAAAACAAGCCCCAACACTGAGCCATGAGGAACACCACTGGTGACCAGCTGCCAACTGGTATTTAACTTCATTCACCACCACTCTCTGGGCTTGGTCATCCAGATAGTTTTTCACCCATGGCAGAGTATATCCATCCAAGCCACGGGCAGACAGTTTCTCCAGGAGGACACTGTGGGAGACTGTGTCAAAGGCTTTACTGAAGTCCATGTAAGCAATATCCATGACCTTTCTCTCATCCACCAAATGGTTTACCTTGTCATAGAAGGAGATCAGGATGGTCATGCAGGATCTGCCCTTCATAAAGCTATGCTGACTGGGCCTGAACTCTTGGTTGTCCTGTATGTGCCTGTCCTCTATGTGCCTCATGAAGATCTGCTCCATAACCTTCCCTGACAGGCCTGATTTTAAAATATCTACCAGTAGAAGATAAACTAAAAAAAAGTGCAGGCAAGAATTTAGAGCCCTTCTGGAATTTACAGGCCTACTAGTTTAAAGAAATGCAAATCCTTTACAAGCAGATTAGACAAACTCTTAAGAAAGTGAAAAGCACATGAAAAAATATTGAACTAATAGTATATTTGTTCCCAAGGAGTTTTTAAGGTTAAAAACTATAATTATGCCCAGTAATTCTGAAGAATTAAGTTATGTAGTAAGCCCCTAAGTCATTAACTAGCAAAAAAAGAAAAAAAGCAAACTCAAAACTCCAGAAAAAAAAGTATCATCAAATACTAGCACAATTTAAAAGATCTATTTTAAAAACTTCACAAGTAAGATGACGTTGGAAACTGTTTTAAGGGGTGAAAAATGATTCAATACTGAAATTTATAACCTAATTTCTGCATTACCCTTGGTGGACATTTCATTAATATAATCGTCATTTTGTTCCTACTGTTTTAGGATATTGAACTTAATATTTAAATCCAGTAAGGTCATCAAGTAAAAAAAAAAAATGTTTTTCCTTTTTCCTGTCCATTCAATAATGTCTTATACTTTCCATTTCAGGAACTGAAACTGTAAAGAGTTGAGCTCCTTTACCCAGGAAACTTACGAATTTTAGTTAATTCCACAAATGAAGATAAAGCTTAAACTTAATGATAGGAAACACATGTATTGTTTGTGGTGGTTTTTTTTCATTAGGATGAAGAAGATAGAACTTTTTCCCAAAAACTTGCCTAAACTAACTGCAGTTCCAAAAGCCTCTTCAATGTCTATAAAGAGTAATGTAATATAATGTGTGATTAATCCAAATAACAATATAATACAAGTAGAATTACAATGATTAAAAGTTCAACTGATGCAAACTCTTTGACTTTCTGGAAGAAGAAGAAAAAAGACACAGATGAATATTAACATTCACTGTAATTTTAATCTGTAATATGCAAAAAAGGTTATGACTTTCTGATATGAAATAGTCCTTGACTTTCATAATTCTTAAGCACTTTCTTTTATCATTTTGCTGATGTATGTTCTATTTTAAAATCAGAAGGATAATGGATGTGCTTCTTAAACAGTAAATTGGGTTTTATATCAGAGACCTGTCAGCACCACGACAGGTTGACCTGACAGTGGTCTTGCATTTGCAGCTCTCCTTCATGACTGCTTTTCAAGGTGATAGGTCAATCTTAAGAAAAGTGCAGATTTCTTAATCCCTCAAGAAATATTTTAGCGTCATAATATCACTGCTTTTATGATCTTTGTAAGAGACTAAAAGCAGAGCTATCCTTTGCTGTCACAGATATTTTTAATAACCAAGGGCATTTCAGATTTGGGTAGATAATGTAAATTAAAATATATTTTATTTTTCTACTGCCTCTAGAAAAAAACATAAAAATTAGGAGCAATGTGTTATTTCTCAGTGTTACTGATAACTGCAATAGAATATATTAAACCATACTTCTTTTGAGTGAATGACTTCTTTGATTTCATCCATTTTTAAATGAGGAGTGCATTAAGACACCATCTTACCATAAACATTAAGTTCAAGACTTTTATTTTGGATATGAAGCTTGAATGAAATAATGAAAATCAAAACTCAGAAGATAAATGGTCAATGGCAACATCATTTGTGACAAACTACTGTAATAGCCTGAACTTCCATCTTTATTCAACAAGTGCTGATCTCCTACAATACCTCAGTGTACATATTCATTATTTGTTATGCTACTCAAATGAAAATGTTTTTTAAGCAATATGTAATGCTTTTCAAATCACATTGAAGAAAGACTGTTTTGTAGCTATTATTAAATATAATATGATTTATCCCACTCTTGAAGACTACCGAAATCCGATTGCCCTAAAGTACAACACGGATGAAAAGAGTAAAAATACTCAAGACAATTAAGAGCTAGCTATTACAGAGTCTTTCTATTCTATTTTGCAGACTTCCTTGTTTGGTGTGTATAGCTATGGTAATTTATAATATGTACCTGGCCTATGTTATGGACTACACCTGGACTATAATATGGACTACATAATTTTAGATTGTTATGGAAATTTCCCATGGAATCTTTCTTTGTAAATTTATAAAAAGAACAGATGTAAACATCTAAAGTCAATATTTGAGAGCTTACTGTATTCATTCATTAATTCTAATGTGCACACTGCAAACAAGTTCTCAGTTATGACTGTATGACTATTTTGTAGTGCTATATTTATCAAATTTCTATTTATAAGAATGAAACTTAAATATATAAGAATTTAAAAGTTAGAACATGGGAACCTAAATTAAAAAATACAGATGATGAAGCAATGGACGTAAATGCATATCACTTTTTTGAAAAAATCAACAAACAAACCAGGTTCATTTAGCATCACATTGCACGTTTCTCCTGTAACAATTTTTTAAAAGTAGTTTCGAATATGTGCTCAAAATTCATAAAAATAAATGACATGGCAATTGCAATACAGAAGTCACTGCTGGCTCTTCTGACATAACATGACTCTTCCAGCAAAGCTCTTGAAGGGCATTTATTGTCAATTATGTTTCTGTTGGCAATCAATAAAAAAATGCCATCACACCTTAATAACTGATAATGTAAGTATTCACAAGTAATTCTGTTCTAAAAACTATTAGTATATCTTCACGTTAAAAACAAGAAAGATCACATTTTGACATTTTGTCTTCCACTGTGTCATTGTTTAACCTCAGACATCAACTAAGCACAAAAGAGCTGTTCCCTACCTGTGGGATGAGGAAGAGAATATGAAAAACAATCTAAAACTCATGGCTTGACATAAGAACAGTTTAGTAACTAAAATGAAAGAAAATTCAATAATAAAACATATATTATAATTGTAATTAAAAGGAATATAACAACAAGAGAGAGAAACAATATCTAAGAAAAGACAAGTGATGCACCATGCAATTGCTCACCACCTGCTGCCCGGTGCCCCAGCAGTGATCTGCCTCTCCCTGTCAACTTCCCCTCATTTTACTGGGCATGACAGAGCCCTGGCACAGGCTGTCCATGGAAAGTGTGGAGTCTCCTTCTCTGGAGGTTTTCAAAACCCACCTGGATGCACTCCTGAGTGACCTGATCTAGGCAGACCTGCTTGAGCAGAGATATTAGACTAGATCTTAAAAGGTCCCTTCCAACCCCTGCCATTCTGTCATTCTGGGATTCTGTAACATTCTATGGGATGAAATAGCCCTTTGGTTAGTCCAGGTCACCTGTCCTGGCCCTGCTCCCTCTCAGTTTCTTGTGTACTTGCTTGCCATCAGAGCCTGGGAAACTGAAAAATCTTTAGCTTAGGGTAAGTGTGATTTAGCAACAACTAAAACATCCCTGTGTTGTCAACCTTATTCTCACATGAAATCCAAAACATAGCCCTGTAAGAGCTACTAGGAAGAAAATTATCCCTGCCAAAACCAAGACACATTGTAGAGTATCTAAAAAAGTGAACATGTTAAACATTTTTTTTGGTGCTGATAATACCATAGTAAAGCTGTTACATCAATTTGTTCCTCTTGTTCAACTACCTATTGTAAATTTGCATGTCACTGAACAGTAAATGAATGATAACACTGCTTTGAGATCAGATAAAAAAAAATTACTTTGAAATAAGCTTAAGTAATATAGTCAGTAAATTTGCCAGCATCCAGTCCAGGATATTGCTAAAATTAAACAGAAGTAAGATGTGTAAACTCTGGGAATCAAACTTTTATACTGCAGCAATTTACTTATCCAGTCTTGTTTTCTATTATTCTTTTTAGGACATTCATGTTTCCAGAATAATTCTTTAACTATTCCCCAGCATTTTAAACTACTTTTCTTAAAGTGAAATCACAGTCATTTATAATGATATTTTATTTCACTTTTTAAAATATGTCTGCTATTTCAAAAAACTGAGATAACACCATTGTTAATAAAGGACAGAGAATAGTGCAAAGATAGAAATAAATAAAGCTACTCTTCAAATTAAAATGTCTTCTAGTAAACTCAAAGCTGCAGAACAACCTTATTCTTGCTGCAATGTTTCTTTTTCCTCTCTTGCCCTAGATCCGGCAATGCTAGGCTGTTTCCATACAGTAAGTAATCAAAAAATTAGATTCACATTTAGGCAAAAGAGGTGTTACTTTTCTGCCAGTTTAGCGTGCTAAAAACAGCTCCTCCCAAATGTACAAGCTGAAACAATTTCATTCTGGACACTTCCCTGTTTGACATGAATATCAGAAAGTAATAGGAAAGGTTAAGGATTTATGTGTACATATGGACACTTTTGTGAGAAAAGGACCTGACTCTTCTGTCTGAGAAGCAAATCTAGACATTTCACTGTTAGCCAAAATCTCTAAACACTAGTTGATTATATAGAGAATAGCAACCGTAGCCAGGGCACAGGAACAAGCCCTGAATTCATTTTTAAAAGAACACAGCTGTTTATTTCCTGAAAATCTCAAATCTTTTGACTTCAAATGAATGAAGGTACTTCCCTGCACCTCTAAGTCAGAGATGAGGAATCTAAGTTGATGTGATACCATACAACATTATGTTTCACATTTCCTATTGAATAGACACAAGAGGCACCTCTTCAGAACATTAAGTTTCACAAACTCTCTTTTTGTGGCACTTATCCTCTAGATGCTACATACAGGGAGCTTAGTGACTAAACTGAGGATTCTATATTTCTCCTTGGGAATCAAAAGGTAAAAAATTAGGATTGCATTCTACACCCATTATTGGGATTTGCAAAGCCTCTTGATGATTGCAATGCCTAATCAAACAGCTGCTACTTGGTTCAAGAGGCAATGCAAAATCATATGGGGTTTAACTTTTGTACAATCATCATGACAGAGTAAATCAGACTCAAGACAAGGACTTTATTGGTGGCAAAGTTCCAATCAGTTATATTTCTCTTGGGACTCAATGAGGAAAAATAAATCCCAGAAACATACGATTACAATGACATTTTATACTTGAGAATAAGTCCTGTTATGCCACATCAAATTAACAGGAAATGTTTTAGTGAACTGTGTATTTTATGGCAGCTTCCCAAATACAAAAATCTATAGGAATCAGCATTAATCTTTCATAGGTTTTTGTAAATATCTAACAGGATTATTCCAGTTATGCTAATCATAGAATTTTAAGTAGAATGGTAACAGCAGTAGGAAAGAAATCCATCTCAATTTTCCTTTTCTTGCTATTCTAGCTCTAGTAAACTTTATAATTATGTCCTGATTTACGACTCTTTTCATTGACATAACATGCATTTGAGTATAGGATATGTAATTAGCCTTCAAGAAGCTTTCAGGAACAGATTTGTCTGGATGACTACTATTTGAAGAAATGCTATAAAACAGCAAGTTGAAATTAGATTTACAGAGTAACTGAAGTTCATTCTTTCTCACAGACAACTTAAGTGAATGGCTTATTAAAGATCACCACACTGAGATACTAGCAGTAGCAGAATTCATAGTGAATGGAATAACCCTTTTTTTTTTTTTCCTGACTGACCACTTAATGTCATACCAAAGGAAAAAAGCTATTTGGATAGTCAGTTGTTTAGTGCCCCTAAAATATCCAGTCTTCATAAATGTGAAAAATATTCATTTAATGATGTGCAATGATGACAGTGCAATGCCAGGAAAAAAAAACTTAAACAAACTTATTTAACAAAGCAGTAGGGTAAACAAGCTATTGATTCAAAATCAGAGCCAGTCATATCTCTCAATATTTGAATATGCATAGTTTTTACTGTATACGTTGTTAACTTTTGTAACCTTTATAAATTAAGGCAATAGCACATATTCAAAGAAAGAGCTGTGAATGCTTTCCTTCTCAGAAAATCAGATATTGGTGCTTATTTGGTAGTCTTAATACAGAATTAGTGGCTAGAAATTGAAAAGTACAGAAATATACCTCTATATTCAGCTGAGTTATATTCCTTTATGACAGGAATGTAAGTGTCAATATCTAAATTTAAAGAAACTACTAAAAAAATAGGTATAGGTACAGAAATATAATACAGAATTTAAAAATGAGGGCTGAAATTGAAAGGACATTGTTCAGATAAAAAAAGCCAACCCTATCTCCAGTTACATATGAAGCAGTTTACTGCTTTCTTCACCCAGTTTTGAAAGCTTTCAACTCTGGTCAATTCCAAACAGTGGAAATCAATCTAACAATGGGCTTCTAAGATTTTTCTTAGTATCACATAAATAATTCTCCCCAAACCCACATATATATGTATTAAAAAAATAAATAAATTGTAAAGCTGAACTATTTGTAGCTATTAACTAATCTTAAAGCACCAGCTCAATACTTTTTTTCTTTTTTGATACTAATAAAACATTCCATTGTGTTTGAAGAAGGTAAAAAATAAAAGCTCTACTTCTCTAAAGAAGATGACCCAACACTGAAATAATTTACATTTGGTTTTAAAAAATCATCATTTACAAAAAATATGTAACTTAATTTTGGAAGTGGAGATTTCAACAACTGGGTTTTTTTTTACAAAAGCTGTGATGTAAATGCACATAAAATACTTTTCTTGTTTACAGACAAGCAACAGAAGAATTGTTGACTGTAATGATAATTACTTATTGTCTTTAGATAGCTAGAAAAGCAGTAAATGTCCACACAATGTTGTGTGAATTATTTATGCATATTAAAAAAGAAACAACAAAACAAATGCATTTTAAAACAATTAAATGAACTTTGAACAAAACAAATTCAGGGAGAAACCCTGTAACTCTGTATTTTAGACCCTAGTCTCTAGAAGACACATTAGTACCCTAGTCTTCATGCTTAGTTTGCCCTTGGAAATTTAATTAGTATTTTAAGAGCAAGTTTAAACAATTCTACAGCAGTAACATTCAAAATCAAGTTGTTCTATTATTAAAGAGACTTCCAAACTGGAGTTTCCTACTGTTTTGTACTCTCCTCCATAGTACATAGCTCAGAGTTTTTATAGCTTTATCTCTCCCCTTTTAAAAATTACTTGGAAGCCTTGATAATACTTACAAGTATTTAAAAGGTGTATGTTAAGAGGATAGAGCAACACTTTTCTTTGTAGTGTCCAGTGATAGGACTAGTGGTAATGGACAAAAGCTAAAACACACAAAGTTCCACTTAAACTTAAGGAAAAACTTCTTTACTGTAAGGGTGACGGAGCACTGGAACTAGCTACCCAGGAAGGGTATGGAGTAGAGATTTTCAAAACCTTGTCTGGACACGTTCCTGAGTGACCCGATCTAGGTGGACCTGCCTGAGCTGAGGGACTGGACGAGATGATTTTTAGAGGTCCATTCCAAACTCTCCCATCTATGATTCTATGATTCTATGTTCTTTAAATATGTGCTGAAGGAAGCCCCTTCTGTAGACAGACAGAAAGTTGAACATGCAGCAAGTTGAATGGGCAGAAGGAAAATGCTATTAAAAACAATATTAAAAAATGTCAGAAGGGCTTGAGTCATAAGAAAGGACAGGTAACTCACAGAAGCTTTTCCTATACTTCTCATTTTGCCTCTTTAGAATTACTGAACAAAAATGCAACAAGATCTGTGAACAGCATTAACTAGGAGAATTTACAGTGTAAACAGCATGAATCACAGAGATAATCAGAAAAAAAAATGAAACGTCTTTATGCTATGAAGAAGCCTGTAAGCTTCAATTGAATGAACATGAAAATTTGTAACTATTATAATCTGATAAATATAATCTGTATAAAGGATGCAAATAAAAGGGTAGTCATCACCACAATGGCTGTGAATTACATAATTTTTATATTAAAAGAACTCCATCATGTTTTCTAAAATTTATTTTGTTCATAAAGCTTAGCAGCTTAGAATTTTTCAATTAGAAATTATTGTCCTCATTGCATGCATTAACACAACATTGGTAATTAAAGTTAGATATATACTTCATTAATAATTATTAATTATCTCTATGACCAAATACATTTTAGCATTCCTGAATAATAATTTCCCCAAATAATTGAAATAAAATGCATCTTATATACACAGATTTCTAAATTATTAATTTCTGGATACTTGCTTATGAGATTTTGTCACATTTGTCTACATACAGTGATTGAGAAAAAGATTTTAATCTTGCAAAATGAACTAGTAATCTAAACTGAGGAGATTTAGCACCATTAATGAAATCTCATTTCTGACCTTTCTGAGTTTACTCTGAGGAATGAATAACAAAAATTAGTATCCTATAACATTATTAAAAAATTATAGCATACTATAAATGCTCAAAGGAACAGCAATTACTGTATCATGGGCATTCTGGGATCTGGCATTTCCTAATTTTGTTCTGCTTTACCACTAATATATCATTTGTTCCTATGTAATTTCTCCTTTGTGCTCTTTTAAACAAAAAAGCAAACAAGCAAACAGTTCTACTTTGGAAAAATGAGACAATTCACTCCACTCTCGTTTTCTCCTCCATCTCTCACTGCATTTATTGGAATATTAGGAAACCTTCATGACCATATGGTGTCTGTGTTAGAGGAAGAGAAGGAGAAAAAAAAAAAATGGAAAAAGGCAGGGAAACTACATGGAGGAACAAAATGCCCTGGATGTCAGGAAACATAATGGAAGTGGGAACCTAGCTTTATTTCTTCTGCATTCAGTTTTGTCAGGGGTAGGATAAAGGCGAGTTCTGACAATGGGACAACATGGCTTGTTTCAGCTCCTTCCAACATACATCAGCTCAGAAAGCTCTCAAGCATGCACTTAGGCAGAGAAACATGCCTGCCTCCAAATTTTGATACAGTATTATTCTAGTAGTTGGCCACAGTTCTTCTGCAAGTAAGAAAATAAATTTCACACTCAAGTTAATATATATCAGCAATAGCTGAAGAGAATTTCATTAACAAAGCAACAAAGCATGGGAAAATATCAGGTTCCATGTACCTTCTTACTTTTTTTTCACAAAATACTCATGTAAAAGTCTTACAAATGGAAACTTTGATGGAGTTCTATACTCACCACTTAAATAGGTGATCAGGCAAATGTTACTATAAGAGTATTATAATAAATCTTTATTCATAGTTTACATTGACTATAATTAAAATGTAAATTCTGATGAACATGATACATTTTTATTTAACACGCTAACAAAAAAAACCCACAAAAAACATTTTTAACAATTTGCAGAAAAGTGGTCATTCCTTGAAAACATATGCAGAAAATACAGACAGAAGGTCAAACATCTTAACATTTTGTAATAGAATACTAAGCTTTTTCACTCTTAATTACATTTTTCCTTATCCATAAGAGTGGGAGAAAGATGTATATATATGATTCTTGTTTGCTGACTTAGATTGGTGGCTCTATTTAGTTCTGAGTTACCACACAAGCCATCAATACAATTGACAGTATGGAATTATTATTAATAGACAAGCTAAAAACTGGATAAGGTAGAAGAAATAACTTTAATTTTGACACCAAATTGATATAATCTCAGTTGACTGGATAGATATTTTGATAAAGTAAAACGAATTTTTAAGGCAAGTAAAATACTTTTCAGTCAATCTACAACGATTGAAAACTTTTGGTTTCCCTCAAATATTTTCAGGTTTTAAGACTTAGTTCTTATAAATAACCTATAACACAATGCAATCAATCACTAGCTGTATATCTAGCTAAATGCAATAATATTTTATAATCAAAATAACAAAATGTAGTTTTTAATCATTATTATTACTGACTTGGAGGTAAGTTTAAGATTACATTAGAAATTTGAGCATAACAATACAATTTTTTTACAAAAAGAAAGAGTGTTTTGGAGAAATCGTGACACTGAAAATGAATCGTTATTGGCCTTTCCCTCTAATGAATATCTTTCTGACAACCACGCAACTCCAGAAGTCTGTAAGATGTGATCCATTAAATTGATGATTCCATCTATTATTTTGAATGAAATAAAAACATGATTTTCCTCTAAATTCTACCTGATTCAAATATATACACATTTCTTCTATGCAATGTAATTTGATTACCAGAGATGAAGTGCTCAAGGTGAATCACACACTGTGAAAAATGTTATTCAGTATTTCATAGAACACAGGCACTCTGCAAGAATTTAATAACAGAAGAACATCTTCAGGATGCTAGTTATTATGAGGTAATAACTCGGAGAGTTAGTAACACTTGACTTCTGCCATGTAGCTCTAGGGATGATTTGTTTAATTCATATTCACCGAAATTTGTTGCTCAATTATACCCCTGCTCACTTGTAACTGCGGTCCTTTGGTCAAAAGCAAGCTGAATGTCTACTGGCATTGCAGTCTGACTGCAAACGAAGTTTCAGAAGACAGGAAAATTCATTTTAACATCTATACACTGCCATCAATAATGACAGATGACTAATATGATTATAGAGTGCCAAGGTGCCACACAGAAGACTGCTACTCTTTAGATCTCTCGAAGTCAGACTATCACAACAAGAATATAACATAAGGACAGACTGTCATGATAGAAAAAAGTAAAGAAAGCGTAAATAAGGCTAGTTACAGAATAAACATTGGTTAGCAACCTTTCAACATGTTGTCTTTACTTATGCTCTTATACCTGACAGATTTTATAAAATACTTCCAAAAGAATAAAACCTATAGGAACCAAGATATACAATAATACATGAAGCTTGAGAGTTTACATGTCTGAAAAAATTACCTTTCTTTCAGTAATAAGAATTAGGAAGACACCAGAGCCACTTTCTGGTTTTCTTCCTTCCATGGAGTTTGATAAAGTAGATCTGGTTTATCTGATGTCTGAAAACTAGATCTTCTGATGATGTTGGTTAATTTATTCATATAGCTTTGTTCAAACCTACCAATACAACAGTTTATTCTGATCACCATCAAATATATCTACAATAATACAGCTAAGTAGCAGCTAGCCATCCGCCTTTCTCCACACAGAAAAACTAGTCATTAACAAATTTCTTCCAACTTAGATCCTGAAGTTCTAAGTGAAAAAAGGTAGCTACGAAACTCAGAAAACATTTAAAATATTGTATTAGTGCTGCTCATATGCTGAAATTTTATTTGTATTACATAACCAGAAATCTATATAATCTAGAAATGTACAATAAAATTTGTGTGGCCCTGTTAACACTAATTACAATGTTCCTTCTCGCATCATGGAAATGTTTTTTGTGTTTTTTGTTTTTTGTTTTTTTTTAATTAAATTAATTTATTGAATATAGAGTGGCCTGCACACTTTCAGGAGGAATCATAGATATAACACACACCGATTACAGAGCACAATAGCAACATAAAAAACCAGATGTATAGTCTTTATATTCCTCACACTGGGATAAGATATGCAACTTATCTCTTCAAGCAATGGTGGAGAATGAGACTTAAAATTATAGAGTATAAAGTAATTTCTATTTTATTTTTCATTTTCAATTATCAAGAAGCAGGGAATTGATGTTACTATGTGATCTGATGTAGGTGAATCCGCTTTTGCAGGGCAGTTGGACTAGATGATCTCTAACAGTCCCTTCCAACCCTACCATTCTACAATTCTATGATTCTAAGTGTACATACCCATGATCTTAATGAGATAGACACATTCATAAAATTATACTGTGGCATCTAATGTCATTTATCAGTCTACATCCCATTTACTTCTTGTAAGTTCCATGAGGACCTGACTACAAGGAAGGTGGGCCCAAAGGATAGCTGTTAGCCAATCAGCTGATAGGGGGTTATATAAGGCATTCCTCAGGGCTTATGGCACAGAATGTACCCTGATAGACTTTGTGAATGACACCAAACTTAGAGGAAGGCATTCAAAAACATCTTGATAGGCTGGTAAAATGTGTTGACAGGAATTTCACTAAGCTCAGCAATAGTAAATATTTTGCACTGCAACAGTTGAGGTCAGCCACTGAATGGATAAAAGGCAGCTTAGCAGAAAAGATCTTGGGGACTCCTCTGAACAAGCTGAGTATCCCTGTGGCAGAGATGAAGCAACTGAATTCTGAGCTACATCAATAGCGTTCAGGGAACTCAGCATCCCTTTTTGTTTGATGTTTCTCAGACTGTATTTAGGACAAAAAGTCACAATTCAGGCTCCTCAGTACAAGAAAGACATTGATGTATTGGAGCAAAGCTCATGGAAGGCCGCCATTATGAAGAGAAGAGTGGAATATATGACACATGAGGAGACATTAAGAGCAACGGTTTGTTCACCCTAAGAAGAGGAAGATTAACAAGAATTTAATTTCTGTCTTCAGTTAGCCAGCATGAAAGCATAGTAGATATCAGTCAGGCTCCTTCCAAAGAGGTAAAACAGAAAGACAAACTGCAATAAAGGAAATTCTCACTAGACAGAAGAAAAACCTTTTTCACAATGAAGGCAGTCACTGGAAAAGGTTATCCAAGGATGGTGTAGACACTCCATCTTTGAAGACAGTCAAAGCCCATCTTGACAAACCCTGAGCAGTTTAATGTAATCTGAACATAATCTGAATCTGTAACACATTTTTTAAACTGACATGATGATGTGTTAATGCCCTGTCTGGAGAACTTTTAGTCCAAATGTCCCGTTCAGCTACTATACAACATGTTTTTTTTTTTTCCTTGGGAAAAATAATCATTAATATAATGAAAAAAAAACCCCAAACCAACTAAAATGGTTTTCCACAGAATTTGAATTCTCTGTCAATGACTTAAATATGGACAGTCAGGCTTTTCAGACTTGGTAGCAGCTTTCAGACTGCATTAGTCTTGCGTGCAAACTATTTCCCCTCTGGCACAGCTAAGAGGAAGATATCCATGCTTACTTCATTAAACCTATCAGCAGTGTTTGACTCTGAAGATTGGCATGTGCTCATGACTTGCCTGGGAGACTGGCAGAAATCAATCAGTCACCCTGAATGGGATAGGTCAATTCCTATCAGTCAGTTTCAAGACACTTCTGATGCGTGGTTTCTTTCTAGCCTTGAAAGCCTCCACTTGTGTGATACTGTAAAGACTTGTTCTACTTCGTCTGGTGTTTAACACAAAACTTAATAAGAGACGTGGAGACTATACATTTCTTCAAATGGCAACAAAAACTAGCAGATTGTAGATTTTCATTCCTGCAAATAGAGATGGACTGCAGACCTAATGCCCCTGTGTAAAACCTGGATGTATTATCAAAATTGTCTGGGATGAGAGAAAGAAAGGTGTGTAACAGGATAAACTAAAAGACAATTAGAATATACTTAAGGCCAAAGACTGTTGAGAAGTTTGATAAGGTACATGTGTATATTCCTTGTATTTATGCTGGAAAAGAGATAGAACACTAGTGTGCTTTGAATGCCACAAGCAAGACTGAAGAGATGTCCAAAACTAAGGTACTGAGTCCCTCCTGATTCTTCACTGCGCATCAATCCACAAACAGTGCCACCAGCCATACACACCGGCTCCATCTTCGCTTTCATGTTTTCCAATTGTACATTGTTGTCATGTGGAACACAAAAAGTTCCACTTAAATATAAGAAAAAACTATTTTACTGTGACGGTGATGGAGCAGTGGAACAGGCTGCCCAGAGGGGCTGTGGAGTCTCCTCCCTTGGAGGTCTTCAAGATCTGCCTGGACATGTTCCTATGCAACCTGATATAGGTGAACCTGCTTCTGTAGGGAGGTTGGACTAGATGATCTCTAAAGGTCCCTTCCAACCCCTACCATTCTATGATTCTATGATCTACATGTTCACTTCTAATTTGTAATATTGCAAACACTGTAGCTGAGTATGACACAAATGACTAAAAAAGTTTAATTTAGTCTATCATTCTCAAGCTCTTTCTATCATACTTCATAAAAATGAGGAGTATAAAGGATAAATGTGTACACTTTAGTTTCAGACAACTAAATACAAGTCCTGCTTAGTAGGTTCATTTAAATCTAAAAAAAACCCTCATTGGAGTGAAAATTGAAAGATTTCACATTCCCTTAAGGTTTTTGTACACAAATTCTGAAAATATTAAACTTCTCCTACTCAAGCCTTTACCAAAAGCATAATTTGTTTTCAGCTTAAGGAATTATATTTTGATAGCTAGGTCTTGATAGCACAGAGACAGTGAATCTTACTGTCTGGAGAAAATAAACAGCATAAATACAAGGCTCATAGCAGAGGGAAAAAAAAAAAAAAGAAAAAAAAAAACTTATTGATACTTGTTCCATACTCCATACTCTTTATAGTCAACATCTCCATCCAGCTATCATTTTGTTTTTCAATTATTCATGTCTACAGAAAGAGTATCTACTAATTAAAAAGTAATTTTTAATGTAGGATGTGAATTTAGAGAACTAAATAAAAATCCTGATATATTGTTAGAAAATTAAGTATCCAATACAAATTCCTATACCAGGACTAAAATTCTGGCTTCTGGAAAACTATAAAAATTACCATAGCTTTCCCCAAGATATATAATTCAGTACCTTATAATAAATTGAAGTTGTCACTAAATATTTATGTTCCGTGAGTCAACTGAAGTCATAGATTACAGAATAAATGCTTTTTAAAAATAATGCAAAATGGATTTTTATCAGAGGTAAGAATTTATTATCCCATGATATCATCTTAATGCTATAATTCATACCATTTTATCTCTAAAACAAAGTAAGTTTTCTAATGGTAATTTTGCATAAAATGCCTATTCTTGGAAGAACTCCTTTTATTACTCTTCCCAAGATACAACATTGTACATAAGAGCTGGGAAATTAAGTGGTACCTCCATGTCAAAAATTGTCCTTCACTTACATGAGTAGCAAAACCACTATAATCTCATCGGTTTACTCATACAGATCACATAAATTACAAAACTATATTTTATTTTAATGAATACTGATAAAACTTTGTCTTATTCTCAGTCACATGTAAGCAAAGCTATTTGGTTTAAATAATTATTTCTTTCATGCCTTTTATTTTATCTACCACTTCACACTATTTTGTTCATAAGAACTTACTGTTGCAAGATAGGCTTTCATTAATACTACAGATGTTTTCTATAATGTCTTTAGACAAAGTACTAGCACAGGGAGAGTGTGAAGTCTCCTTCTCTGGAGGTTTTCACAAACTACCTGGATGCAATCCTGTGAACCTGCTTTACCATGGAGTTGGACTAGAGGATCTCTAGAGGTCCCTTAGAAACCCTGCCATTCTGTGCTTCTGTGATACTAAGTTTTTAAATATACATTTGAATGTTCAGTCTTACTGCGCTAGCTTTCCAGTTGCAGTCATTGACTGTGTNTGGAGACTATACATTTCTTCAAATGGCAACAAAAACTAGCAGATTGTAGATTTTCATTCCTGCAAATAGAGATGGACTGCAGACCTAATGCCCCTGTGTAAAACCTGGATGTATTATCAAAATTGTCTGGGATGAGAGAAAGAAAGGTGTGTAACAGGATAAACTAAAAGACAATTAGAATATACTTAAGGCCAAAGACTGTTGAGAAGTTTGATAAGGTACATGTGTATATTCCTTGTATTTATGCTGGAAAAGAGATAGAACACTAGTGTGCTTTGAATGCCACAAGCAAGACTGAAGAGATGTCCAAAACTAAGGTACTGAGTCCCTCCTGATTCTTCACTGCGCATCAATCCACAAACAGTGCCACCAGCCATACACACCGGCTCCATCTTCGCTTTCATGTTTTCCAATTGTACATTGTTGTCATGTGGAACACAAAAAGTTCCACTTAAATATAAGAAAAAACTATTTTACTGTGACGGTGATGGAGCAGTGGAACAGGCTGCCCAGAGGGGCTGTGGAGTCTCCTCCCTTGGAGGTCTTCAAGATCTGCCTGGACATGTTCCTATGCAACCTGATATAGGTGAACCTGCTTCTGTAGGGAGGTTGGACTAGATGATCTCTAAAGGTCCCTTCCAACCCCTACCATTCTATGATTCTATGATCTACATGTTCACTTCTAATTTGTAATATTGCAAACACTGTAGCTGAGTATGACACAAATGACTAAAAAAGTTTAATTTAGTCTATCATTCTCAAGCTCTTTCTATCATACTTCATAAAAATGAGGAGTATAAAGGATAAATGTGTACACTTTAGTTTCAGACAACTAAATACAAGTCCTGCTTAGTAGGTTCATTTAAATCTAAAAAAAACCCTCATTGGAGTGAAAATTGAAAGATTTCACATTCCCTTAAGGTTTTTGTACACAAATTCTGAAAATATTAAACTTCTCCTACTCAAGCCTTTACCAAAAGCATAATTTGTTTTCAGCTTAAGGAATTATATTTTGATAGCTAGGTCTTGATAGCACAGAGACAGTGAATCTTACTGTCTGGAGAAAATAAACAGCATAAATACAAGGCTCATAGCAGAGGGAAAAAAAAAAAAAAGAAAAAAAAAATCTTATTGATACTTGTTCCATACTCCATACTCTTTATAGTCAACATCTCCATCCAGCTATCATTTTGTTTTTCAATTATTCATGTCTACAGAAAGAGTATCTACTAATTAAAAAGTAATTTTTAATGTAGGATGTGAATTTAGAGAACTAAATAAAAATCCTGATATATTGTTAGAAAATTAAGTATCCAATACAAATTCCTATACCAGGACTAAAATTCTGGCTTCTGGAAAACTATAAAAATTACCATAGCTTTCCCCAAGATATATAATTCAGTACCTTATAATAAATTGAAGTTGTCACTAAATATTTATGTTCCGTGAGTCAACTGAAGTCATAGATTACAGAATAAATGCTTTTTAAAAATAATGCAAAATGGATTTTTATCAGAGGTAAGAATTTATTATCCCATGATATCATCTTAATGCTATAATTCATACCATTTTATCTCTAAAACAAAGTAAGTTTTCTAATGGTAATTTTGCATAAAATGCCTATTCTTGGAAGAACTCCTTTTATTACTCTTCCCAAGATACAACATTGTACATAAGAGCTGGGAAATTAAGTGGTACCTCCATGTCAAAAATTGTCCTTCACTTACATGAGTAGCAAAACCACTATAATCTCATCGGTTTACTCATACAGATCACATAAATTACAAAACTATATTTTATTTTAATGAATACTGATAAAACTTTGTCTTATTCTCAGTCACATGTAAGCAAAGCTATTTGGTTTAAATAATTATTTCTTTCATGCCTTTTATTTTATCTACCACTTCACACTATTTTGTTCATAAGAACTTACTGTTGCAAGATAGGCTTTCATTAATACTACAGATGTTTTCTATAATGTCTTTAGACAAAGTACTAGCACAGGGAGAGTGTGAAGTCTCCTTCTCTGGAGGTTTTCACAAACTACCTGGATGCAATCCTGTGAACCTGCTTTACCATGGAGTTGGACTAGAGGATCTCTAGAGGTCCCTTAGAAACCCTGCCATTCTGTGCTTCTGTGATACTAAGTTTTTAAATATACATTTGAATGTTCAGTCTTACTGCGCTAGCTTTCCAGTTGCAGTTATTGACTGTGTCCTTGCAAACTGAAAGTATTACCATGATTACTAGCTTCCTGTGTTTCGTAACACATGTTATCAGAAGATCCTTAGGAAAATTTGAGAAATGTTTCATAAATTAGTCATACTTTTTCATTAAATTCATGTTTCCAGCACATTAAAATCAGAAGTTTAAACAATAGGGCCCAATAAACAACAACAGGACCTGGGAGTCCTAATTGAAAATAAACTGAACATGAGCCAGCAATGTGCCCTCGTGGCCAAGAAGGCCAATGGCATACTGGGATGCATCAAGAAAAGTGTGGCCAGCAGGTCAAGTGAAGTTCTTCTCCCCCCTACNTTGTGGAGTCTCCTTCCTAGGAGGTCTTCAAGACCTGCCTGGACATGTTCCTATGCCACCTGATCTAGGTGAACTTGCTCTGCAGGGGGATTGGAGTAGATGATCTCTAAAGGTCCCTTCCAACCCTACCATTCTGATTCTATGATTCCATGAGAAGATTCTTTAACCTTTAGTCACATGGAACAACACCTACAGGCTAAATGTGGACACCAAAGGTAATCAGAGGTTTCTTCACTGCCACCATAAAAACTAAACTTCTACTTTAGGATCTGCTTGATATTCAGACTCTACAAGAAATTTTGTACTGTGCTGCTGCTGAACTTTGCTGTCAACTTTGGTGATACTACTAGTCACTTCACTGGAAAACCATTGAAGTTGCTAATGTTCCTGTAGTTCCAAAACTGAAGACTAGGCTCTGAGTTAATTTTTGCAATAAAATTATGTAAATCAGATATTAAGTGTTCAGACATTTTTGTTCATGTTCAAGCAATGGCTTCTGATTAAAAGGAACTCAATCTCACTCTTGCTTCTATGATTCACTTGTGATGTTGCCATAGTTCAATTTTATTTAGTTCCTTTGTTATCTCTTTTTTTTTTTGGTGGCAAATGGAACAAATGAATATGGGTTCCCTTTCTAAAATGGTTTCATAAGGAAACAAAATTCATGCTGTGTGTACACTTACCTGCCTTCATTGCTAAAGAATGTGTATCTGCTAGTCATGTTTCAGCTGCATTTATGAAAAAGGTAGATTTCAAACACAAACTGTTGCCTTCATGTTTTACGGAAATACTGAAGAAAAGAGTGCTCCAATCAAGAAGTTACTCTTTCATGTTATTAGATATCAAATCACAGAATCACAAAATCTCAAGGGCTGGAAGGGATCTCAAAAGATCATCTAGTCCAACTCCACTGCCAAGGCATCTAGAGTAGGTCACACAGGAATTTGTCCAGGTGGGTTTTGAACATCCCCAGAGAAGGAGACTCCACAAACCATCTGAGCAGCCTGTTCCAGTGCTCCATCACCCTCACACTGAAGAAATTCTTCCTTGTATTTCTTTGCAACCTCTTATGTTCCAGCTAATACCCATTGCTCCTTGTCCTATCATTGGGCATCACTGAGAAGAGCCTGGACCCATCCTCCTGGCACACACCCTTTACATATTTGTAAACATTAGTGAGGTCACTCTTCAGTCTCCTCCAAGCTAAATACCCCCAGCTCCCTCAGCCTTTAAACTTAAGGGAGGTGCCCCACTACCTTCATCATCTTTGTGGCCCTGCACTGAACTCTATCCAGCAACTCCCTGTCCTTCTTGAACTGAGGGGCTCAGAACAACAACAACAACAACAAAAAGCAGGATATTGGGCTTTGTAAGTTTAGATGTTTATTGAAGTACCCAGTGCAATGGTTTATTTGCACTTAGTGTTTTTCTTATGTAGTAGCATAATCTTTTAGTGGTTAGGTTGCAAACATTGCACAGCTTTTGAGCGCTCTTTGAAAAACACAAAAAACATAACAGTATTGATGAAAGTCTCCCTTAAAAACACATCTTATTTTTTTTCTTTGGAAAAACATGATCTAAAATGATCACTTTAATTAGACAGCTTGTAACTTGCAAGAAAAAAAGATGCCATAATAACTCCTTCAATGGATACCTTGTGAATTATTCTATCTCTGAGACTGGCTCTATGGGACCCTGCAGTCAGTATACATTTAAAGCAGTCAATTAGACAAGGATGAAGAAAATAATGCAACAAGATGGATAAAGAACAAAAAAACCTGAAAATACAAGCTAAAGGAGATAGTAATAGATACTATAGAGGATTAAAAAATCCCCCTATATAATGAATATAGTACACAAAGTAGAACTTTTAAAAATCTCCCATACGTTAATAATACTCCAAATAACTTTAAAATATTTTTCCATACTTTAAATAACCAATACTTACATTATAATATTTTCTAGATAGATAATCAAAGACTGTCATCCCATTGAGTTAGGCATGTTACAAAGCCAAGTTGAAAAATATGGTCCAACAGTTGAACACCAGCCCTCAACATCAAGGCAATTCAAAGAGCTTAACTTAGACTCTGAAGCAGGTTCCTTCAAATATTGGTAAAGAGAATGAGATACTTCAAGTAATTCAAAAAGATTAAGTGCCAGGAGACATGTGGAATACCTACAGGATGCTAAACACAGGAATATATATGAATTTCCATTCCTCTTTGGAGTTCAGTCACTTGAATCAAGACTATAAAAGTGATATATTTGTCTGCTGAAAATGCAGAACATGAAATGCTTCTCTGAAGACCAACGTCTGCTTTCAGAAAAGTCTCCTTAAATAATATTTTCATCTTTTGCATATTTATTTAGGAGTTGGAACACAAGCTCAGGAGATTATAACTTTGTTAATTTCTTTTTCCAGTTCACAAAATTTCAAGCTTACAATTTTCACTTCCCAGCAGCATATCCTGATAATCCAATTGCAAAATTATCCTTGCCCAGTAGGCCACACAAAAGTTAAAAATGCAAGAGTTAAGGCTTTAAACTACTGACAAAAGGGAATCCACTTCCAGTCTGCTGGGGAGTAAATTCAGTTAGAAGTCAGCCGATGTGCCCTTAGCCTCTCTAATGTACAAACTCTGTATGAATGCACAACTCAGCTAGAGCTACTTTCAGAGGACCTGTTTTGTCAATCAGAACAAACATTTTGCTTGTATTTCACAAGTTGAGAAATGGTTATCCACATAGTTGGCTAAACATTGGTGTTACACATGCCATCTGGCAAGCTGTTTGGTTATCAGTGTTAAAAAAATACTAACCTAAAACTAGTAAAAATGAAGAATATTTACTATTTTAAAACAACAAAAGCTCATAGTATTCCCCTTGCTGGAAGCAAAAGAGCAAATAAGACAAAATGTGGGGAACAATAATGTAAATTGTACTTAAGGATGACCTGATAAAGAACAACTTAAGGAATATCAATTAAGGGGGAAAATCTAGTTAACTGATTCATCAGCAGCAATTTTGTGATTACCTCTGCAAATTATTTTATCATACCCCTCCAATACCCACTTTATTTTTACTGTCTAATGGAACTTTGTACAGTAGATGCAGAATTGTTCTTTTGCTACTGAAGGACCATTTATTTGCTCACTTAAGCTGAAAAAAATTCAGTTCTGTCTGTGACATAGAGAAGTAAAAAAGGCAATTCAAACAGAAGCAACCATATTAAAACAGTAATTTCTTCAATAAAATTTTTATCCAAAGATCAGAATGTTGTATACTACTGGCAGGCAGAGCAATGTCAATGGTCAACCAACACACAGTTAACATTTTTTGCTATAAAGATCCTTTGTCAGGTAACAGTAGACAGAACAGTTTGTGCAATCTTATGCAAGTTTACATGTGTGCTCACTGATTTCCACTGATACAAGTGAACTTATTTTGCTTTTTAAATTTAAAATGCTGGATGTTATACAATTTTAATGCACTGTCTGAAGTCTTGAACGAACAATTGGATGACCAAAAGCCTCCAGATGCTTTAAAATGAAATATTAAAACTTTATTGTTGTCCTGAATAGTAATATTGTAATACATGTTAAATATGTCTGAAGGCACACTAGAAGCTCATAAAATAATCATGACTTAAACAGGTTTTAAGTAGAAGTCTGAAGTATGCTAAAACTTTGGTTGTAAGTGGTTGTCTAAAATATTTCCAATGTGAAATGTGACTGTTTTGTGGTATATATGTCTGGAATCAAATTTCTAATGGTATTGCATTGATTAAGTTAAGCATGGCATAATTTACAAATATAATGGACTTTCTGACACAACCATTACTTCTGGGTTGTATTACTTTCTAGAAAAACTTCTAGCTCACCTAGATGTTACACATTTCCTATAGAAATCATTTTTTTAATTGGGCAGAATATATTACTCAGGAGATCAAATCAAATTCTATTAATCGCTCCTCTAACCTTAAACTATTAAACTAAATCTTAACAAAATAAATGAAGGGCACAGAAATTAGAAAGGCATGAGATGAATTAGGAAAACACTGTACAAAAGACGTTTAAAAAATCAGCTAATACATGTACACTTCCTATGAAAAATATTTTTTCAGTTGGACCTTAAAAAATTGCAATTTAGAAGACTAGGAGTGTACCAGCCTTGCACATAGGACCTGACATGAGCCCTTGCATGCTCCTAGCTTTGCAAAAGTTCTTATACTTTGCAGAGATGTTCCTTGCACAGGCCATTGCACACTCACGCCCTTGCATGAATGCTCCCTGCATAAGGTCTTGATCACTTGCTCCTTTAAATTTTTAAAAAATATGTAGGAAATAATATTTCATTCCATAAAACACGGGCTTAATACTACAGCTGTGATTATGACAAATCTTACATAGAAATAACAGAAAAGAAACACTATCTGAACAATCACTGAAAGATGAAAGTTATGATAATCTTTAGAAGACTTAATACCTACATATATTTTCAAGAACACATGGGTAAGTCCAAGAAACTTATGCAAAAGTAGTTTTTTGTTTCATATAAAATGTTCATGCGATAATGGCAAAACTAATGGATGTCTTAAGCATACAAAGCAGACAAGAAAATACTGTATTCTTTGATTTGGATTTACACTGGTTTTTGTGCAGAATACTATTTATTGCCTACCAACCAACAAAAAACCCTCAGTACATGCTTATGACTACTGAAATAGGCCTCAAAGCATAAGTTTAACGATCTGTTTTTCCTCTAAATGGTTGTTACAGAGGGACAGTATGCCCTACTTGCCTCAAGGTGTTCAAGAGTTTTCATTGCACATTCATTTCCATGGTATATTTTGTAATATGTTTTAAGTTTGCCACATATTGTGTATAATTTTTGTACTTACTGCAGTACACAATTGTTGACCCTATAGACAAGTGATACAAGGTCTTCCATCACAAAAAAACCCAATCAATCAAACAAAATTAGTCCAGATCTTAAACAGTCAATGACACTAGCTTTCAATTAAGGAATGACACGTTATCCACATATTTGTATTACCAAATTGAAAAGAAATTATTGCTATCAAGATCTATATGTCAGTCTTTAGAGCAACATAGTTGAAGAGTAGTATTTTGAAAAAGAAAAAACTCGCTTTCTAGCACAAGAATGCAAACTGTTAAATATACATTAAAAATACCACCATAAACGTATGAAAAGCTAAATTCTGTGTTTACATTCCTATTATAATTCAGGCAGGTTTTATTATCATATTAGAGTCTTGTTTTGTGAAGTGATAGGACCAATTTAAGATCTGTAGGTCTACTTGACTCTAGAATTACACTCTAGAGCTCTTGGGGATGAGAGGCAGGTTGAATGATTATGGGTGAGAAATTAAGAGGCGAGGTAGTGTGGATGATACTGTTGTGGGACTTTACTACAGGGTGCCTGATCAGGAAGTGGATGAGGCCTTCTACAGACAGCTGAGAGCTGCCTCAGTCACAATCCCTTGTCCTCATGGGGGACTTCAACCACCCTGATATTTGCTGGCAAAGCCACTCAGCAAAGCACGCAAGATCCAGGAGGCTCCCACAGAATGCTGATGACAATTTCCTGTCCCAAGTGGTCAAGTAGCCAACAAAGAGGAGTGTGCTGCTGGATAATGTGCTAACAAATAAAGAAGGTCTTGTTGGGGATGCGAAGACTGGAGGCAATCTTGGCTGCAGTGACCATGAAATAAGATTCTCTGTGGAAGAAGCAGGACACTAAGCAAGGTTGCAACCCTGGATTTCAGGTGAGCTGATTTTGGCCTCTTCAAAGACCTGCTTGGAGGAATCTCATGGGACTGGATGTTAGATGGTAGGAGTATTCAAGGAAGCTGGTTGATCTTCAACCACCACTTCCTGCAAGCCCAAGATCGGTGTGTCCCCACAAGTAGAGAATCAAGGAAGGGAGGCAAGAGGCTATATGGATGAACAAGAAGCTACTAGAGCAACTCAAGGCAAAGAAAGAAGTCTATAGAAGGTAGGAGAAGGGCCTGGTTGCTTGGGAAGAGTATAGGAATATCGCCAGAGTATACAGGGACAAAACCAGGAAGGCCAAAGCCTTTTGGAATTTAACCTGTGAAGGGAAGTAAAGGAAAAGAAGAAGGGCTTTTTCAAATACATCAGCAGCAAAAAGAAGATTAGAGATAATGTGGACTTGCTTATGAACAAAAAGGATGTGCTGGTGACAGAGGATATAGAGAAGGCAGAACTACTAAATGCAATTCTTTGCCTCAGTTTTCTCTGCCAAGGCTGGCCTTTGGGAAGTCCAGTCCCTGGAGGATAATAGGATGGTCTGGAGAATGGAAGACTTTCCCTTCTTGGGTGAGGATGAGGTTAGAGACCTGTTGGACAAGCTGGACAGCCATAAATCTATGGGACCTGATGGGATGCACCCATGAATGCTGACAGAGCTGGTTGATGCTGTTGCTAAGGCACTCTCCATTTTTGAATGATCATGGAGGATGATCTGGGGACTGGAGACAGGCCAGTGTCACTTCAGTCTTCAAAAAGGGCAAAAAGGACGACCTCAGAAGCTACAGGCTGGTCAGCATCACCTCCATCCCTGGAAAAGTGATGGAACAACTCACCTGGCTGCTATCTCAAAACACATGAAAGAACATATGGTTCTCAGGGGGACTCAGCACGGATTCACCAAAGCAAAATCCTGCTTCACCAACTTGATAGCCTTCTATGATGGCATGACTGGCTGCCTAGATGAGGGGAAAGTAGTGGATATTATCTACTTTGACTTCAACAAGGCTTTGACACTGTCTCTCATAACATAAGAAAGCTCAGGCAGCGTGGCTTGGATGGCTGGACAGTGAGGCAGATCAAGAATGGCAGAGGCCAGAGAGTGGTGAGCAAAGCAACCAAGTCAAGTTGGAGGCCTATATCCAGTGGGGTTCCACAGGGATCAGTTTGAGTGCCAGTCCTGTTCAACATCTTCATCAATGACCAGGATGAGAGGAGACAGAGTATACCCTCAGCAAACTGGTTGATGACACCAAACTGGGAGGACTGGCTGATTCCCCAGAAGGCTGTGCTGCCATTCAGCAAGATCTCAACCAGCTTGAGAGCTGGGCAGAGAGGAACCTCATGAGGTTCAACAAGTGCAGAGTCCTGCATCTGGGGAGGAACAATCCCCAGCACAAGCTGGGGGTTGACCTGTTGGAGAGCAGCTCTGCAGAGAGAGACCTGCCAGTCCTGGTTGATAATAAACTGAACATGAGTCAGCAATGTGCCCTTGTGGCCAAGAAGGCCAATGGCATCCTGGGATGCATCAAGAAGAGTGTGGCCAGTAGGTAGAGGGAGGTTCTCCTCCCTCTCTACTCTGCCCTGTTGAGGCCTCATCTGGAGTCCTGTGTCCAGTTCTGGGCTCCCCAGCTCAAAAGGGACAAGGAACTTCCAGACAGTGTCCAGCACAGGGTCACTAAGATGATCAGAGGACTGGAGAATCCTCCCTATGAGGAAAGGCTGAGGGTTCACCTTGGAGAAGAGGAAGCCGACCTCATTAGAAATATTAGAAAAGTGTGCATCAAGGGAATGGGGCAACACTTTTTTTCTGACTTGGTGTCAATTTTCCAGCAATGACTATGTGACTATGCTATCAAAATCAAAAGCTATGTCTATGAATGCTATGCATTGCTATCAAAATGAAAAGCTTGTATGAATGTCAAGTATATAAAGTAATCAGCTGTTGTTGGGAAGATTCACTCAGTCTTTCACAGTATTTTTCTCACATCGTCTAGAAATTTGATCAATGTATCAGTAATATTGTTTGCTAACATTTTTCAGTACTTGTCATTTCAAAGTGGTTAGGAAAACTTCATGACAAAAACAAAACCACCTTGACCTCTTCAAAGCCCTATCAGACCATTCAAACATAGTTCAAGCGTATATATTAACTGGAAGTATAAGATCTTTAAAGAAAGCAAACTTATGTCTCCATAGTATGGACTCCAGCTCTCCTTGCCTGCAACAAGACAACCACTGCCTTCATTCAGTACATCGGTGAATAAGTTTGGCAAGCACAGTCATAGCAAGACTCACATTGGACTGGCGATCGCTCAGGTCCCCACTTTGAGGAGTTACATTATATAGTTCCTCTCCTGTTTCCCCAGTGTTCTTTCACTACCTTCTCTGGCACAAATACCACTATGCTACCTCTCCTGTCTCCTTCACCCACTTTAAACCTCCAGCATTATTTAAATTATAGCAGTGACAAGAGGAGGTTATTAGACAAGGTATGGCATCCAGAGTCAACAGCTACAAAGACTGCTGCTTCAATTCCTTGCAGCAGTCATCACATACTTGGCAGCAGTACTTGCTGCGTACTTGTGGAGCAGACCATATAAGAAAAATTAGCTGCACTAGGCATCTCAGCTGATAAGCACATATTGCTGCTACACAAGAATTGATGCAGGTTTATTCAGCTCTATTTATACAGGCAACTTTACATTTATGATGTAATTCACTACTATAACCAGAACAATATGGCGTTACATAGTTTTTTCTGAGGGTCAGAAGGGAGACCAACTTATCAGAAAAATAAAGTATCTTCTCAGTTGCACAAAATCAGCAAAGCTATTAAATAAAAACACTCAAATGGATTTTTTCCTTCCCCTCCCCAGTTTAAGAGCCACTTAATCGTCACTAATTTGCCTGACCTTAGTAGTAGCAAAGCCATGGAGTGGCCATAAACCACCCTCTTACAGAAGAAGAGGTAGTTATCATGGGAAAACTCAGGTTGGAAAGACATCAGGAAGCCTTCAGTCCAGCCTCCTTCTCCAAGCAGGACTATGTCTGAGACAAAACCAAGGCTGCTCCAGGCTTTTTCCCCTTGAGTCTTGAAAACCTCCAAGGTGCTGCACAACTTGAGGAACCTGATACACTGCTTGACTATCCTCATCGTGAAAAAGCTTTTCACCATCCTGAATGCCTTGCTTCAACTCACATCTCTGTCTTCCCACCATTCACTAGAGGTAACAAACTGGCTCTGTTTTTCTGACAGTTTTCTCATAGCTATTGGGCCATTAGGTCTGTTAGGACCTAATACTTTTTTCTGAATTCCTATACTTGCAGTCAAACATCTGAAAACTAAAAAATGCCTACTTCATCCAGGGAAACACCAGACAAAGATACTCACACATTCACACTGCAGGATTTTAACTTGTGTGACATTTGTAAGCATGTACGACGTTTTTTCTCATATTCTTAAAAAAACCCATTAGTCTGACATTTGCTTTTTCATATTAGTTTTAGTTTGCAAAGTTTAAAATACTTCAATTTCTCAATGCAAGAACTGACAGAGTCTGACAACTATCTGTGTAATTGTCTAGCATTAACATACTTTATTCATTAGTTAAAACTTGGTTAGTAGAAGAGTCTGGAAACATCGCTGTAATAATGCTTTAAAACCAACTTACATTTATCTCCTCTAAATATGGAATCTAAAACCTTCCAAGATCTTTTTCTATGTAAAATATCATGAATCAAATGAAGTAATTTAAGAGAATAAGAAATGTTAATCAAAACCATAACATGAAGTCTTAACTGATAATTTACTTATTATCCATTTAAAATCACATGACTGAATTATAAAAAAAAACATTTACTGGAGATTCAAGTGTATGACAGATTTTCACAAATGAAACAGCATAATTTCTTCATGTTTTAAATGATCTTAGCACTGCAACTATGAACAATATCAACCTTTCCCCACATTTGCAAAAATTAAGGAATGGTTTTAAAGTATTTTTAGACAAGGAAAGCAGCATAACTAAGCCATGTAAGTTATAGCTGGAAAATGTAATATGAAATACAAGCTTTCAGAAGACATTATGGTCCTCAGCATTAGTGTTTTTCTTGTGTATGCTTTTACATTAGAATATCAATGTGGTCATTATAGTAAAAGGCATGTATGAAATTGGAAAGGTACATAACTTTATGAGGGGAAATAAAAACCTCCCTTCGTTGGAAGTTTTTCACATTTGGATTAAGGCAATTGAAGTGCCTCATCAATTCAGCATGACTGTGTATTGGCACAAAGGAGAGGTATAAATATGCAGCAGAAACAGACAGGGTTGTAGCAGCCACAGTTTATGTTGGCTTACATTGTTATCAAATTGTAAGTCAAGTCTGCACTGTTGTGAAAGTATATGCTGAGCTGCCTTTAACCTAGGTTTAACCAAAACCCCAGTATAGTTCACTGTATGACCATGCAAAAGTTTATATTGTGCAAAGAATAAATGTCCAGGGATGAAAACCACAGCCTGTAACTGTGGTGCAAGTTTATGCTGCTTTAAATGCTTGTGCAGTTACTCTGCTAGTACTCTGTTTCATAACTGAATTTAAATGAATTAAGACCGTGATGTTGCTGAAAGGGGCATTCCCACCCACACAGCTTGTGCTGACAATACATTCCTGTTTCCCCTTTTTATGTATGTTATCAGCTGTTAGAGCAGATCCAACCTCTTCTTGCAAGAAACACCAATGTAAATGCAAAGGAGGAGACAGAAGTATGTAGTCGGGACAGGGAGGAGGACTTGACAGACTTCATGGTAACAGGAGCTTTGCTTGCCTCAATCTCAAACACTGCAGTTTGATGCTGTTATCTTAAATAGGCTGGAATATGTTTCGGTAAACCAGTCCCCCAATCAGCCAACATGGTAAAAATGTGTAAGGAGCAGAAGTAATAAACAGCCTGCAACAAGAAGAAGACAGGACTGCTTTCCTGAGCTCTGACAGTTTAAATTGACTCACAGCATTCACTAAAGTACACCTGCAGATTGTATAAAATTGCTGTTGTTAAACTGCAGCAGTTCCTCCAAGATAGAGGAATTGCCCAATAAACCTTTATGAAAACATTCTTTTAACTTGACATCTGCTTGTCCCAAAATTTACTGTCTTTTCCAATACATCAGCTACTATAATTGAAGGTAAAACATTTTTTTTTCTAAAAAATGCTTTCCTGCAGCCTTAAAAACTGTTACTGCTACAAGGTAAGTATCAAAAGTAGTTTTAGTTACATAGTATGGATGAATGTAAACAGAATGTCAATCTCAGGTTGTAGTATGTAGATAAATCACATTATTTCTGTGGTTAAAATGAAACCCTTGCTATGAGTTATGACCAAAGAGTAAAGGTTAAGAAAGTACTTCAAAACGCACATTACTGATAATGGCTTGAAAGAACAGTTTAAACAACAAAGACTGAGAATTCATTCCAGTGCATAACAGATTGTGAATTCTGAAATGAGGAACAGAGCAATGAAAATCCAGAACTGAAACTTAAAGAACACTTCTTTTTCTGCTTATAAGCAACTATACTTCTTTTAGGAGATGGCAGCTATACTTCCGCACATAGCTAAGACTCTCCCAGGTTGAGTAACTCTGCTTTGCTTTTTGAAATCCAGGAGCAAAATGACACTTAGCATCTCTTTCCTTCTAAGGCCATCTAGTAGACATTTTCACTTCACCCCTTACACATAGGCTGCATGTGGCCCATTACTAGCAGCAGTTTCTGACTGATTTCATGGAACACGGGTGGATGTAATAGTGACATTTTATATATATATAGTTATGTTCTAAAAAAACCCTACTGGTTTACACAGTAAGGAAGAAAATCGGAATTCATTACTTTGGCTGGAGGAGTTCAAATTCACATGCTTCAAGTTAACCTACTAATGATGTGTCATGGTTTGATATGACAGCTGTTTCTGGTAATGAGGAAGGGCCTGTAAAGATGGCTCCTGTAAGAAGTTGCTCAAAGCTCTCCCCAGCTCTGTGCCAGACCCACTTCTGAGGCTGAGCCAATTAGACACCTCCATGATCACTTTTTAAGAAGAAGCCAGAAGAGGAGGGTTCTTCATGTTTCTTCTTTCTTCTGTCCCTTCTTTCTTTTCTAGCTGGTGGTGGTGCAAGGAGTTGGAATAGAAACAACCACGTGGACTCCAAGGTCAGTGAGGAAAGAGAAGAGGAGGTGTGCTGGAGCAGAGACTCCCCTGCATCTTGAGGAGAGGACTGGTGAAGCTGAGATTTGTTTGCATTTCGTTAAAGACCCCGCATCAGGGCCAGTGATTCTCTTCATGAAATACCCCATGCCACGGGCAGTGACTATGGCCAGAGGAGGCTGTGTCCCATGTGAGGGACCGCATATTCACAGAAGCTGTAACTGTGGAGAAGAACCCACGCCAAAGAAGCTCATTAAAATTATGCCCAGAAGGGGCAGAGTCCTGTGGGAGGGACCCTGTAACTGCAGAAACTGCAACTGTGGGGAAGAACCCACGCTACAGATATTCATCAAGGATGTCCTGTGTGAGGGAACCCATATCAGCAGAAGCCGCAGCTGCTGGGAACAACCCACACCAGAGAAGTTTGTTAAGGAGCAGGGGAAGAATGCCAGGAGTCACCCTCATCTGATAAGAGAGAAGCTGCAGAGCTCATCTGTGAGAGACTGACCACATCCTCAATTCTCTGCCCCCCTGAGCTGTTGAGGAAGGAGGTAGAGATATCGGGAGCAGTGACCTGGACCTGGGAAGAAAGGAGGGATGGGGGAAGGAGATCTTAAAGCGCTGAGTGTAATTTTCTATCATCTCACTCCCTTTTCCTGTTTCTTGTAGGTAGTAGAATAAACTTTCCTACTTTCCTCTCTAAGTCGAATACTGGAGTCTGTTTTGCCCAGAACCATAATTGGCAGTGAGCCCTCCCTGCCCTTGTCTTAATCCACAACATTCTCGTTTATTTTTTTCCTCCCATTTTGCTGGAGCCTCCACCATCCTAATGAGGGTGGGGGGTGAATGGGGGACATCAAGCAAGAGATTGTCGTGGTGCTTCATTGCTGGCTGGGCAAAACTATGACATGGTGTTACTAAAGGAGGACTGGTAAAGGAAAGATTACTTTTCTGCTGAACCTCTGATATTTTGTAGTAAGGAATTCAAGGTTCAGAAAAAAAACCCAAAACACCCAACATCCTTTCATATCTTTATTGACTCAGCAGTCAGGAGTGAGCATCTTAAGTTCTAGTTCTACTCTGAAACCACCAGACCATTTTAACAAGCAATGATGGATAGAAAATTCCAAAAATCAAAACTCCTGCGTGAATGACGTTGGCACTAAAGTATATTCTCTCTTGAGTTTCCTATCTTGCCCCTTTCTAGCCCTATTAATTCTAACTCTTTGCAGCTCAGTAACAGCACTTCAAAAGGACATGTGGAGACTTTTCTCTCTGCAATCTTTTCACGGCAGTAATCATGTAAATTGTTGGTTAAGAATCTTTTAAAAGTTGGCAGATGACCAGAATTCCCTTTCACAATTCCCTTTAAGTAATGAAATGAATCTTCTCCTTGAAAAAGTGCTTTTACCATTATTAGTTATTAAAGAGAGGCAGTAACACTTTGTTCTCTCATGTACCTTTGGAAAAAATAGGAAAAATGACAATTTGGAGAGACTCAGAAGTGAACAAAGGTATCTTCCTGCTATTCACATTCATGTAGAGACACATTTTTACTTGCTAGTCTGTATATTCATTTTAAATTATGTTCCTTATTCTGCTCATGCAGTACATGTGAAGTATAAGCATGTACCATGGCATTTAGAGGACAAAACCCCTAAATTGTAAATGTATTTAGCTTGTTATTGTAGAAGACCTTTACTGCATCTCTCAATTAATCTAGACTGCTATATGAATTCACAGGTTTGGAATAACAAAAACCAAAACACTTTCCTCAGTTCAGAAACAACTTTATGTGGTAAATATTGTACCGTATTTCCATTTCAGATTTAGCCAGAGCTAAGAAAAATGTTGACTATCTTATGTACTTAATTTCTATACTTTCTACTGGCTATGAAAAGAGACTCGTGAAGAAAACTTTATCTAGCAACTTTCATGAAAAAAATGGCTTAGTAAAATGGACTTTAGACAAGCAACATCAAAGCATCCTGGAATCTTTGCTACAGTATTTACAGTCACATATGCATAATGGTAATCTGTGAGACTCTATGTTAAGAGTTTAAGACTCACTGCATGTTTGCACCGAAGGCTATTAATCTCTACCTGCTTGTTTGACCTGGAGATGCTGAACACATTGCTGACAACTCAGTGCCTTTTCATGCTGTTAACAAAAAGAATTACCATGTCTTAACTATATTTGCCTGCTGTGCTTTTAACTCTCCAGTCAACTCCTAAGCTTTCCATGAGAACTTAATTGATGATGTCAACCTCTGACAAATGAGTACTTAATAAATCTGAAGCTCCATTTAAGTAGTTGTGGGAAAAAAGGGACACCCACTTCTGCATAGAGGGGGTGGCAGTGAGATATTCCTTACTCTATTCTGATTTTTTGCACACTGACTGGAAGCGATTTCAGTGGCTCCTGTTCTCACTTGGACCTTTTGCAAAATACAGCCCTGGTACTATGAATCTTCCAGGACCTCTAACAGTTGCAATGCTTCCTTCCCAGTTATGAGCAGAATCTTCAAGAGGGTCAGAACCCTGTAAACCCTACTTCTGATAGGATGCTGAGGAAGCAGGCAGGGGGGCAAGAAGGCAGGGTAGCAATGAAACAGGTTTCCTGGAGGTGTTAGAGAATCTCTGATATTGGAGGGTTTCACAACTTAGCTAGGAAAATCCAGGACTGACCCAATCAAATGCTACCGACCGGCTCACTTCAGATGGGAAGTTGGGTCACATTATCTCCGGAGGTCCATGCAAAAAAATCCATCATTTCTATGCTTCAATGAGTAGCTCAAAGGCAGCAGATTTATCTGTTTGCTGTTGCTTAATGACAGTACCATGGATTTAACATTCTGTTCAGGTTTTGGAACTCAAATAAAACTCTATGAATATTTAAAAGAAAACTTAAATCCTGATTAAACTCATAGCTAGTTAGGTTCAAAAGTCAAAGCTCTTTTAAAAAAAAATATATATATTTTTCAAACTGAAACTGCTAATTCTTCTAGATAAAAATCAAGCATCTTTTATGTATCAAGGTATATCAGTGTCTTGAATTTTGTCCACAGAAGAGGTAACTTCTTTTAAAAGTTAATCCTTAAACTCACTATGTTATAGTCTCTTCCACATTTCTAGAATTAAACACAAACTAAACAATCTTTAAACCATGGGGTTTTTGGTTGCTTTCACCTTGTATTTTTCCCACTAAGGTGAAACATGTTTTAATTTCTCTAATAAGGAAGAAGTTTTTAATGTGCATGATTTCTATCCCATTTAAAATTTGTTTAAAGATGGACGTGCTTGGGTTTTTAAAAGGATGCTCTTACAGATAACAAGTCCAGTGAGACTGCTGCAGGAAGACTGTTTCAGCAAAACAAGAGAAATAATGTATTTCAAAACTGTTGTCAGAATAACAGATAGTAATTAAAAAAACCTGAGAACACAAGCCTTTGTTAACACCTTGAACAGTGTCCAAATAAAGAAAACTACAATTCAGGTGTTTAAGCACAGATGTGAGCTCATATTATCCACTAACACGTTGAACATTTATGTTCTGTACTGGCTTAAGCTGTTTCTTTTTATTCCTAAATCCGATAAAAGTAGACAAATAAAACAAGGTCAATCACTTTGAAAGGCCTTTATCCTTGTATTTTCACTCACATACCTGTAAATTCATTAGAAATTGGGACTGTTAGTGCAATGCTAGACCAACTCCTCTTTGTCTTTGAACTACGAGTTGGAGAATTAATGTTTGGAAGCTTCTTATTATTTTTCATGTTTATTTTGAAAATTATTGTATCTTCCAGATCTTTGCCATCCTATGTCACATTCACATCAAATTTATAACACACTGTGCCAGTATATGAAAACACTTTCAAATACTACGACAGTGTCATCTCACATAATTTTGCTAAATGCAGGGTAGTAAGCCTTGCACATCATTCTGTAGGCAGTTAGTACAATGTGCATTGCTAATAGAGAAGAATTGTACCACAAAAGCAACATGCTTGTAGGCAAAGCATCCCAATTTCCACAGGCACCTTGTAAGACTTCCGTAAAGCCTGAAGACAACCAGCAAACTCCAGATGAAGTTTTAGCAAGTTGCACGCCTCCCTGGCATGCTTTATCCCCGTTTCTAACTTGCTATGCTTCCTATACACGTGAGAGTAAGTAGAAACCCTTCTATCCTAGCAGCAAACGTACCACAGTGTTTTTCATCATGGCTTTAACAGTGAATCCGTCGCAGACCTGTTTCTTGCTTTTCTTCACGTGCCCCAGTGGCTCCTGCAGCTGGGGGTACCTGCCACCTACGGGCTTTGAGGGGCTCGAGCCTGCTTTCTCCACTACCATCACCCCACCAGCGTCGGCAACGGGCATGATGCAAAATTCAGACTGGAAAAAGCAAACAAAACATCAACGCCCGGCCTCCACTAAGCTGGAAAACGCTACCTCTGCTCCCCTCCCGACCACCGGCATACCCCCCCGCTCCCCCTCACCGTCACTCCCGCGCCTTCCCTACCCACGACAGGTCTCCTCGCCTGCCCTCGTCTCTCACCATCCCCCCCCA
>WBNH01012082.1:0-58775 GCA_013401255.1 Urocolius indicus | reverse complement strand
CCCCCCGCCCCGAGGCGCGCGGCTTCCTTTTCCCGTCCTTTCCCTTCTGCAGCGCCGCCGCCGCTGCCATGATAGGTGAGTGCGCGGTCCCGGATGCAGATCCGCCTTTTCCTGCCCGCCCTGCCGCTGTCACAGCCGTCAGTAGTGTATCGGCCTCGGGGTGGGGTGGTGGGCTCTCGTTTACGCTTCTCTGCTTTCCCTCCCACCCCGCCAGCGCATCTGAACTACGCTGCCTCCCCTGGTGCCCGGGCAGCGCTGCGGGTGGTGGCGAGCGCCCGCGGAGACGGGCCGGGACGTTGCGCGGCGGCCGGTGGCCGCGGTTCGGGCTGGACCGGGCCGTAACAGGGGCCGTGGGCTTGGACGTGCTTTCTCCATCTCCTTGGCCGCCGCACTGCTCCTCTGCTTAAAGCACGGCGCGCACTTGGCGGGGCCGTGCGGAGGACTCGGCGGTCTAAATGCCGAGGGACTTTCTTGGCCCCTGTGGTGGGGGATGACACAGCAACCACCTGTCCAAGGCTTGTGACAGAGACCGTTTCAAAACTGTGTCTTGTTTCCCCTTCAGTGTGCCGGTTGCAAATATTGCTGGGCAAGGCGTGTTTGGTTTGGGAGCCCTTTTGACCTTGTGATGGTTTTTGACCTTAGTGGTTACAGGTGTAACTGCTTGCAGTGATTTGAAAAAGAAGGAACGTCGGCTTAATCTAATCGGGAGTTTGGCCTTGAGTTGATTTCTGTACCCATATCATGCTGATGTGACGTATGAATCAGTTGTTTCAACAGTGGGTTTTCTTCTGTTATTTTTCACCTGTTATGTTCTAGATGAATCCATACCCGAGGATTCCTCCAAACTGGAGAACCTGTTCTGTAGCCCCTGCCTCTTGTTTCACATTTCATCTTGCTTTCACTTTATCAAATCTGTAAATTATTTAAAATGTAGTAGGTACACTTTAATTTTAACAATTGCTTGGCCTCTTCAGGCTTGCTGTTTTCTGTGCTGTCTGCATAAGACCTGTTAAGTTGGAGAGCTTGTAATTTGTTGTCAAAATATTCATTATTTTTAAATTAAACATCTAAAAAGTGTTCAAGAGTCCTGTGGGTTTTTCAACTAGATGTATTTTTTCTTAGTATATGAATTTGAATATTTTGGGGAATATTTTGTTTCTTTATTTCTTTCAGCTTTGCAAAATCTAAAAAGGAAGTTAGTTATTTATATCATATCTTCACTCTGTATAGGTATTTAATCAAATGGTCTCTTCCTAGTTGTGGGACCTTACTTACTGGGTTTTCTTGTTATTTGGCCTATTTTTTATCTGATCTAGCAGAAAATAAAGGCATGGCTTGAAGAAAGCACAAAGGATTAGACATTCCACAGTCTTTCATCATATAATGTTACCTCTGTTATTGATTTGATAAAATTCATGTACTTAAAGAACTGCAGGTTGTGGTTTGTTTTTGAATGTTTTAGAGGACTAAATTGAATGTATGTAAGGGACTGCCCATGTGGTTACAGGGTTGATGGCTCACACTGAAATCTAAATGTTTACTTACTGCACACGAAGACATTGAGGTGTTAAGAATGTGTGAAGAGATGGGCAATGAAGCTGATGAACTGTCTAGTGAACAAGTTTTATGATGACTGGCTGAGGGAGGTGGAGATTTTCAGCCTAGAAAAAGGAGACTGAGAGGGGAGATGCTCAGTCACTACAACTGCCTGAAGGGCCGTTGTAGTGAGGTGGGAGTTGTTCTCTATAGTAATGATGGATAAGACAAGAGGAAAGGGGCTTGAGTTACGCCATGGGAGTTTTAGATTAGGCAATTAGGTAGAACTTTTTTCAAAGAGAGGGTTATTAAGCACTGGAACAAGCTGCCTAGGGAGGTGATGGAGTCACCATCCCTGGAGGTATTGAAAAGACACGTGGATGAGATGCTGAGGGATATGGTTTAATTTAGTGATGGGCCTGGCAGTGTGAGTTTAGTGGTTGGACTTTATGATCTTAAAGATCTTTTCTAACTATAATGATTCTGGGATTCTGTAGTTACAGTTTTGTTTTCACTGTGTCAGATGGGTACATTTGTGAATATTTATTATGAAATATACTTTACAATTAGTTGCAAATTTATAAACAGCTTTACATGACTTGCAAGGTTAAAGAATTTAAGCAACAACCTATTATTGTAGTGGAGAGGGGGAAAAAAGTGAAAAAGAATCCCTGCTCTCAAAACACAGGAGTTGTCCAATATCCTGCTTTCTCAAGTCTCTAAACTTTTATGACCTAAGAATACCACAGCAAAATTGGGATCAGGAGAGGAAGGGTGAAATAACTTCTGTAATCCATGCCCATTTTTTGACTAGTTTAAAAAAATCTACTCTGAAGATTATGGAAGATTTTTTAAAATACTTTACAGTTTTAGATCTCTGGAAATTCTTTGTGAGTTTATATATCAAGAAATTCTGTAATTGTGCAGCACATGACGGTTCCTTTAGTCGATTTTTAATTTCTTATCTCTTTTTATCGTGCTTTGTCCTTATGCTATGAAATAAGGTCAAAGTTGATTAACATGCTAGTATTACTCTTTTTTTTTCTTATTATTTTTTAATCTTTTCTCTCTTTTTTTTTAAACATATTTTTTCAACAGGACCTGTTGTTCAAGATGTTGGGCAATTGATTAGTGTCACTGACTTTTAATAGTCTTCATATGATTTCCCATCCTTATTGTTATTACTTCCTCCTGCCTTGTTATGTTTTGTTGGCTGAACAGAGAGTGATTTTTTTCTTATACAAGAATTTCTAAGTGCTAACATAGTATCTGATAAAAAACATAGTATCTGCGTATTTTCAGTAAGACATTACTCCTTGAGGAACACCATCAAAATGTGTAACTGTTTTCATCTGTGTGACATGCATTTAGAACATAGTATCAGCAAGTTAATTATGCAACATTCTGTTCCTGTAGAGATTCTGTGGACAAATTTATCTCGAAAGTTCATGCAAGCTGACAAATGTGTGACGCTGCACTGAATTCATGATTGCTTGTGCAATTTTAATTCTTGGGTATATCTTCAAAAATATTTATCATAGAAAATGGTAAAGGTGTGTAAATGTGGTGTTATTCTGTAATGTGCTTCACGTCTAAGTGAGATTGCTAGAATGATTCCTCATTGCTCCTTTCACTTATGTGTCTGTTGTATATTTTTTAACCAGAGAATACTATATGGATATATTCTAACCAATGCAAGGTAGGAATTACTGACCATTGGGGAATCAAGTTTTAATTGCTTTAACGTACCTTTTTGGATTATACTGATGTGCATGTAAATTCTCAAACAGTGTAACTATATCATTTTTCTAACTTAATATACAGAGAGGAACCCCAGCCAAAGTATGCTTAGATTTCCAAATAGCAACATAAACACACTGGAGTAGTCCATAGAGAGCAGTACTAGCTTTACTATAAAGTGAAAGACCTATATTTAGGTCATGAATCGAAGGTTAAAACTGGTACTTGTGGTATTAATATGATGCTTTAATTCTGTAAAAAAACTTGGAGTGGTCTTCTGTTGGAAAAAAAACCCAATTATTCATTCAGATGTTTGTTCAGAAGTTTTCCCAAACTGGTTTCATGGATTCTGAAAACTTTTAGAATCTATTTCAGTATTTGAAATATAACATTTTCTTAGCATTTGTGATACAGGCAACATTGTTAAAATACTCAACTGCATTTTTCTGTCTCTGTCAGAACAGAAAAAAATGTTTATACCGAAGATTTCAATGCCAGGTTTGTGGTTATTTTTAATATATGAGCCTGTTTTACAGGCCTATCTGTATGATGTTACAGAACTTTTAATAATTTTGTTGTTTTTGGTTTTTTTTTTTTTTTTTAAACTGATTCAACTCTGTAATGTCTGATAATTAAACTCAGTGCAAGGTCTGTGTGGATGCATTGCCCTATGCTTGTTTGTTACTGCTAGGGTCAGAGGTCTGCTATTGGCAGTGCTCTGTCAAAGTGTTGGAGAGCTTTTGTGAAGATGCATAAAAAGTATAGAATAGGGCCTGAAGTATTTGTAAAATATATTTCACAATAAGTTTACAGCTAGCTTATGTACAACTCCTTGATATTTTAGCATGGTTATTGATCATAATTTTAAGGACAGTTTTCTATTACTAAAATAGGAGATAGAAACCAATGTTAACTAATGTTATAGTCATGGAGTAAAAGATGGGAGGAGATGGAGTGAGGGTTATACTTAAATGTATTTAGAAACAAATTGTAATTACTCTTGTAATCCAGGAATAGATAACTGATTTTGTAATGAAAATGTTATGTATTAAATCACTTTTGGTTGACTTAAAGTAATTATTTCTTGAGGTAGTTTACTTTGGCAAGAGACAAATATGAGTAATAACTGTAGATCTCGTGATCTACTTGCTATAGCTGTGGATTTTATTTGCTTTAAAGGGTAAAATTAAAAAAAAAATGGATTTAATCAAGCTGGAAGACATTATTTGACCTCCTAGCATTCCAATTTCCTATTTGCACTTTTTCCATATTGGTATGAGCATCTGGAAGACAAATTGGTCACCAAGTGTAATATCTTCTTGTTATTTTAAAGTGATACAAGATGATTTTTGTGGATTGACAAAAACTGGACAAAAACTTCTCAGACTTGTGTGCCTGAGTTAATTTGATAAGAGAAGTTTTTCAGTAGCAAAAATTACAGCTCTATAATTTGATGCAGCATTGCTAATTTCTGTCCTGTGGTAAAGAAATTTAAGATTGTAACAGGGAATGTGACTTCATGACATAGTCATAGACTAAAAGCAAGTAAATGTGTTTTTTTGCAGCTATTGGCATATAGCTTTTGTGTTGGTAGCTTGTCACAACAGTGTTGCCATTCTATAAATATAAGCTAATCAGGTGTTCTGTTTTACTCTTTATTATGTCAAGCCAGGACTATTGAAATCAGTACCTTTTGTTTTACATGGCAGGTTTAAGTAGGCTTTTTAGAGGTTTAATTAAAAGGCAAAACAAATCCTCTGAAAGTTCAGTATATAGTTGATTCCCCTATTTATTTCCCTGCCTCTCTCCCTGCCCCCCCCCCAAAAAAAAAAAAAGCCAACATTTTAAAAATTAGACTATGGAAATATATTTCTAAGCAAGAAAAAAATTCTAGTTGCTCAGTAAAGTACACCCCCGATAAACAGCTCTTTCAAATGGAAGAGAAAAGCCCTAACAACGAATTGCAGATTCAACATACAAATATACTAATTTCCTAAGGAATTTTTTTATTAAGCATTTTATCTGTAGCATCTCAGTACCTGAGAGTTTTGTAGTTAGAGAACAAAAAACCCCATAACTGTACTAAGTACTGTAGCATAACAAAGGAGATAGATGAAGGTTAATATGTACAATAAAAATGTAGGTTAGGAGCCTTTTTTTAATACTGAAAATTATGTTACAGCAGTGCTGTGTTTAGATATTTCTGCTTCTTTTGCTATATGATACTTATTCCTGCCTGCCCTTACACCAGCAAACTAATCTTTCAGTTGCAGTAGAGCAACCGTCTGTTCAGGCACACTATGAAGTAAAAGAATAATACAAAAGAAATAGGTTTTTTTTTTTTTATCTGAGTCAATTCTCTGAGTTGGTTCACACTGTGATGATAGAAAAGTCATGTGGATGTAACTAAAAGGATGTCCCTTAACCCTCATGTTGCTTGACCCTTTAAATTGCTGAGTTGATACAAAGAGTGGTGATGCGTAGTGCAGTTGGTTGCCAACTTTAATGCCCTCCCGACGTTACTACCCACCATGTGTTCCTGGAACTGACATCGCTATTCATTTGACTCCAGAGTGAACTACTTAAGTGATTATCAAAACTCCCATTTACTTAGGGGCATGGGAGACTTTTGGGTTTGTTTTTTTTTTTTTTTATTTAATACCATACATCTTATGATTGGATCATCAGAGAATCGGTGTTGTCACAAGGCAAACCATAGTTGTTTTGACTGAGCTTTTTCTTAGTCAGTGACACTAACAATAATGTTACCTACCTGAAAATCTGGTACTGATTTTTCAGTAGGTATTACAAATAGAAAAGATTAAAACTGAATTCAAAGGAACATATTGGGGCAGCTTCATGTAATTTTTCAGGAAATATCTCTCAAAGAACAAAAAACATGGGACAAGCCCCAAACAGTTACTAGATAGTTAACATTGGCAGGTCAGATTTTCTGTAGTGAATAAGAGATGAATGTAGTAGTAGAGACAGGTTGGGAAGGACTTTGACAGTGAAATACGATTCATACAACAGTAATCAATTTAAGGGAGAATGGGGGCCTGGGTGAAAGTTTTAGCTCTGGGTTGCAGTCTTTCAGTGTGTTGGTAATCTTTACTTTCTGCGTAATCATTTCCTTTTTTTTTTTTAATTGTTACAAAAATCACCTTCTGGAAGCAAAATGAGAAGAAACTTTCAGAATTTTCCAGAATGAATTCAGGCTAGAAAATAATGGTGCCAGCTTAGCAAATAAAGCAAAACTATTTTGAAAATACTTATTTTTTTTTTTAATCTCATGCTGCGATTTTGTGTTTCTTTTATTGTTGTCATCTTGGTGTTCTGTTTCAGTTTATGTAGCGGTATGGATAGTTCTACTACAATACTTTTCACTGGAATAGTAGCATGACTCACTAATTGCACTTCATAAACATATGGAATAATCTTTCAGATGTTAATTTGATTAAACAAAACCTAAATCTCAGAATATCAAAGAATCCTCATATTTCATATGCATGACCTGTTTTGCTGGGGTTGGTTTGAGTGTCTCTTTATTCTACTAGGGTAACTATTGTACTATATGTTCAGAACTGCATCACAAAAGTTGTACTGGATTTACAATTTATTGATCCTTTTCCTACAAAATGTTTTGTTATGACTTTATCGGCAAGGTTTTAGAATGTTAGTATCATATGAAATAGTTATCTTTAAAAGACATCTGTTTTCTGTTAGGTATGTGTGATCACTCTGGATTTCCACAAAATAACAGTTGTGTAGTGTCAAGACACAGTAGAGGCTAATTAAGCAGTGCCTAAAGATGTTCTGATGCAGTTTTCTGAGTCTCTCAGGACACTACAGATAGAGTATCTGGCAGTTGCTTAAAATTATTTCCCACTGCCAAAGTCCTCATCCTTTTCTATATTATCTGGTTACCTAGTGATACATCTGTAAAGAGAACAGTGAGTGGATAAATATATGTATGCAAGTTAATTTAAGATTTCACTCTGTATTGTGCTAAATTCTTGTTGTGGAAGGGTTGTGTGACTGGCTTCTGATCTATCTGAATCAGTCATGAAAAGGTTTTGCTGCCATCTCCTTTTCTCTTGCTCCTCCCTTCCATTCTCTGCTGCCATCTGTGCATCCTGCCTTCTTCCTCTCAGTGATTTTAATACTAATTTTACTGTTGAACTAATTCAACTTGCTATTGTAGCAAAAAGCCTGCCCATTTTTGCTGGGTATCATCCTCAAAGTTGTCTCAAGATAGCTAGAAAATGCAGGAGATAGCAAAATTGAGCCTAAATAATTTTAGCAGGGTGCTTTTTGATCTGTTTAGTTTTTCTTGTGCATCTTCACCCTCAGTTGTTGCAGAGTATGCTAGGCTTCTGCCGATGTTGGAACCATATCGAGAACTGACAAAGGATTACACAGTCCTTTGGACAAATGGCATTATAAAATAGAAGATTATATCTAAATACCTGTCTTCTTTTTCTGAGTGACAAAGAAAAATAAACCAAAACAACTTCAGTAGCAAAAAGGATAACTTCTTGCATAAGTAGTACATAAATACAGTATCTGTGGCCAAAACATTTGGTCCAGCCTATCTGTAAGATGAGAATAAAATTAAGAACTACGTATTCCACTTACTTCCAGATCAATTAGGAAAAAGCCTATGCTAACAAATTATAGTAATCTAGAAATATTTTGGAATGCATAACAGAAAATGCTACTGCTTAAGAGTCCTTGCTGAAGTAGTGTGTTTTCGTATATAAATTGAAAGCTGAAGACATTATTGGTTTCTGATTGAGAGCATTGCCTCAAGAGGTGAAGTAGCTTTCTTAATTGGAAACACAAAAATCCCCATTTACTGAAAAAAAAAATAATTGGACTAGCATATGGAACTGTCAGTTGTGTAAGTGATCAGGCCACAGAAGCAAACAATATTGAGAATGATACAGTTTTTCAAGTTATATTTAGTAGAAGCCCAAAAGATCTTTGTTACTTTCCCAAACAAGTTTATGTAAAAGAGATACAATTCAAGATACAATTTATTCTTTTCAATCTTTTTTTTTTTTTTTTTTTTTTGGTGATGCACAGTGTGTAAGTATTGTTGGACTGAAAATCAACTTCTAACAGAAAATGTAACCAGTGATGTATGAAGTTTTCCATTAAAAAAGATGGAAATGTTACAAATGTGCAGCTATATACCCAGGATTCACAGAATGCTACTACGAAGGCTTATTTGGAGATAATTAGCACACAAGCTTTAATTATATAATTGCCAATTATTTCACTGTATATGATTTCTCCCTTCTGAAATGTGTGTGTGTGTGTCATCTTGCAAAGGTTTGTATTTTATGAGTACTTCATAATCATTAAGTAACAAAATTTTAGTATGGTAGATTACATACTTTAAAATGTATACTTTTAACATTTTTTCAGTTTCCTAGTGTTGTACATTTTGGCTTCTCCCAATCTCTTTGTATTTTCATTAGTGCAAAAAGGAGTGGAATGATGCATCACCTTACAAAATAAGGATAAAAATCCATCCTGTTTATCTGATCTATTGGTATCCTCTTGTATGTTTTATTTCTGCACAAGATGGAGTAAGAAATAGTTTATTGTAGTGCACTTTTTGAGGCAAATTGTAAAGCCTGCCTGATTGTAGTAACCTGGCCTTTCAAGCAGTGATTTTTACGTTGCATCACTTTTCTCAATAAGAGTGTTTGTGCCTACATTAGTGTTGCTAAAGTTTGACGCAGGAAAAGTTGTAGCCCAAAAATTGTTCTTTGAGGGACGTGAAAATAACTGAGAGCTTTGTGATGTTGTTATAAAATATCTATTAAAATGATAAGAGGAATCATTTAAGTTCTGCAGTCATTAGTCAAATATTAAATTTGAGTTCAGTAATCTTAAGGGTAGAAAATAATGAACAATTAATCATGAGACTGGGTATTATTTAATGCCCTTGAGCAGTTTCTACAGTGGTAACTGGTATTCATGCCAGTAAACATGCATCTCTTCTGAGGAAGGCACTCTGATTAATGAATTCTCACGCATTCAGCCAAAAGATGTAGTAAATAATTTATCACAATTATGCTGCATTAAGTACGTGGGAAATTTATGAAGGACACCTCAGTGATGTCATTTTTACAGTGACTACGTGTCTGTCATGAATAAGCCACAAAATTTTCAGCAGTTCCTTCTAAATATATTGCAATACCTTCCAAAAGAAGTGGCATGGCAAATGATATTCTTCAGAAAAAATAACCACGTCAATTGTTTTCCTGCTTTGTTGTCTTAAAGCAGTTATTCATGCTAACGGAAATAAAATTCTTTTATCCCTTCTGATGATCTTTGAAATGGCGATACTGTATACCATTTTTTTCCTGCCATTTGTCTTTGGAGGAGAAGGAAACAATAAGAACACACACACATAGAAAGAACAGTGGGCCAATGCCCAATAAACTTCTCCAAAAATAGATCACCTGGAATCTGCATACAGTTTTTAATTCACACTTCTTTTCATTCAGCTTAACTCCAGTTACAATTTTTAAGGAAGGTTGATGATTTTCTATGCTCAACTGGTTTGATCTAAGTTGAAATGATGGAAGGAAGCTAGTTATCAAATGAATATTCTCAAGGGGTACCTTGCCATTAATGTCTTCCCTTTAACCTTTATTTTGAAAGCTGAGCAAGATTGTGTGTTTTATTTTCTGCATATATCGAAAGTTCTTTAGTTATGTACTGCTTATCCCTATAGCATATATGTTTTGGTAAGAAAACAACAAAAATATTCTTACATGCTTTGTTTTATTCTGTGCTTTTGGAAATTCTTCTGACATTCTCTTATGATTTGAGGTCACAGTTCTTTGCCTCTAAGCCTAAGCCTCTCTACTGAGAGTGTACACAATCCTGATGTGACTACATGAAAGTATTTAGAAGTTGATATGATTTATTAAGAGCTTCAGAAGCTGGTAAAGATGAATGAAGATACTGTTTGAGGAAAGAACTTGTCATTCCATGGCAGTTTAAAAGACAGCAATTTTAATGTGTAGGAAATGAAAGAACAGATTTTTAGAGAGCAGTTGCCATAAGAGGATGTTGGTTATGCTGTGTTTTTTGTGAAGGTGGTATTAACAGTATGTTTATTATCACAAGAGGCAGACATCCTCTTTTGCTTTAGTTTATCTGTTAAAACTTTTTCATGTGATTACAAATACCTGAAATTTCTCTGGAGTGCTACATACTAAACTTGATTACATACTAAACTTAGTTATGATGACATAGATAAGGATTGAAGCAAATTAATTTACATTTGTGAATTGTTTGTGATATCAAAAATCAAAGCTATCTTTCTAGAAACTACACTTAGTTTTGTTCATCACTGTTGTGATGACCACTGTGTTTTGTTAAAAGTGTACAGTTTTTCTGCATGATGATGTAGTTCCACTACTTCCTTTTCTTTGTTTTGCCAATATTTTCCTGTTTGTGCTGCTGTTTTCTGTATCATTTGTTTAACATTTCTAAATGTTTTCACCAGTGGTGAATTTCCCCTCTTGGTTCATTGATTCCATTTTTTTTTTTCCTAGTAAACTTAGACAATAGAACTGTCTTGTTTCAGATCTAATACATCAGACGCAAAAACTTTCAGTGTATAGAGCTAAGGATATTTAGTTAACTTCAAAAGAGGAAGAGTCACAAGAAACTGAAATATCTTGGCTTTTCAAGACCATTGTGTAAGCTGTTTCTCTAAGATGCTCTTGTCATCACTGGAAACGTTAGCTCTGATTGAATTTTTTTTTTTCTTTCAGAATTTAAGGAACAGTGTTCACCTGCTATGTTAGTAATTTTCTATGTAATTCTTTGTTTTAAATATGCCATTCCTGTAACTCTCTGGTAAAGTGCTTTGAAGTCCTGGAAAAAATATTTTCCATTTTCCTCATTGGTGTTAAATAAGAAAATTGTGGATGATAGAAATGAATGTGCTTCACATCAGACAGCCTTTTACATCTCTGGCATATGGTTCTCTTTTCACTTTTAATGTTTCTTTTGATGAGCTGAAATATTTTTGGTACATTTGTATTTGCATTTCTTCCTTTTCTGATACAGTGTCCTCTGTGGAATACTCTCAGTAGAAACATATGTTCAGAACTTCAAAGTAATTAGACTATTACTAAAAGCTTCATAATCAGATTACTGAAGCTAAATGTTGAAAAAATTTGATTTTCCTTTATCCAATCATATCAATTTCATTCCAGTCTGCTCTCTTACTGATTGGAGAAACACGGCAGGACAAATTCAAAGACTGTTTAGGATGTCTAAGTCTGCTATAGACCAATTCCTGTAGAAAAGGGAGCTTAGAGCAGTTTTTAATCTGAGAGAGCAAGCTAAAAAAAAATAATTGCCTGTTTTATGATTAAGGGTGGGAAGCTGGGTTGACAGTATGAGTTTGATAACTGATCTTTCTCAGAAATAATGAGTTTAGTATCTAAGCTGCCTTGTTTACAAAATATTGCCTTTACCTCCTTTTTTCTTCCTGTAAGAATACATTTGTTGTTCTGATGAAATGGTTGTAGTTTATGTTGAAAAAGCTGTTTATTGAGTAACCACAACTATATCTAATCTTTGGGTTTTTGTAGCTAATCTAGGAAATATTAGGGCTTTTAAGAACTGGAGACATTGATTTAATGGTGTTGGACAAAAAGACTGGGTCTGTTACCATCTTGCAGATCATAGGTGTAGCAGTCTTCTGACATGCTACGTATTTTATCATCAAGCTACAGGTTGACCTTCAACTTCAGTATTTTGATTTACTTTACATAATTTTAAGATATTTTATTGACATTAACTGTGCTGCTGTATGAGATCCAGCTTTAGCCTGATGTGTGTTTTATGTAAGTAGATGGAGTGCTGAGGCGGGTAAATTCTAAAATAGGTTAATGATTATTATTTGGAATTTTAACATTTTCTGTGTCTTTTTTCAATAGTCTTTCGTTCTCTTTTCCTTCATTGTACACAATAAAATAGCAAAGGAAGCTGAATATCTCTTTTAACAATTTCCATTAGAATTATCTTGTTGGAAGCAAATTTCCCATCTGGTTTACTCTTTAATACAGCAAAACTCCTTGGTGAGCTGTGTAGCAGAGCCTGGATGAATTCCACACAATGAGGCTCTTGGCCCTAAGCAAGATGAGCACAATCTGTTTCCCATATTTCTAATAAATGCAAAGAGGAGTATCTTAATTTTCTTCTTTGTTGCATTATATTTACATTTTATGCCTTCTTTTCTTAGAATAGCTGCTTTCCTGCTGTTCTTTCTTTTTTTTTTTTTTTTTTTTTTTTAGTACAGGTGCAGAGGCACTTCAGGAGCTGTTTCTGTTGCCTTACTTGTTCAGCAGAGAAATACAAGACTTAGGTAACCTGTACTAAAATCAATAGGAATCATGTAGCTGACCCAGCAATGCTCTGAAAGTTGTCAGAATTCAGTGAACTCCTTCAGTCTGTAACTTTATTCTTCCATTTGCATCTGAGAATTATTGTGCGTTATGTATCCTTAACACAAGTTGATTTTACTGTGATGTACATTCAGCACTGCTTAAGTGTTGTGAAACTGCATCTCTAAATCCATCTCTGGATTGAATTTGGGGGATTTTTTTTGTTAATATGAAGATAAAAATAATTATGCATTTTGAATAAGCATCAAATACTTAACAATTGTATTTAACACCACACAGTAATCTAACATATGAAATCAGTGAACACTTGCTCTGTGTTTGCATTCTTACCTTTTTGCAGAGGTTTGGGATTCTTAGCCAGGTAGCATCTTGACCAAAGGACATGTAACTTGCGTTGAGGAGAGTAGACTACGACACTAGGTTCATAAAATCATTTCACAAACACCTTTAGGATTTTATTTTTTTTTGTTCTCACTTTTGTAGGGTTTTATGTGCAAATACTAGTAAGTAACTCATGAGATTACTTGTATTCAGTGATAAACTTAAAATATTTCTTACGATGCTCTCTACTTCGGAAAGCCTGGCACTTCCATACATTGATCTGACAGTGACCATTGTTGCAATGCATGTTTTCCATTCCTGATTTTCCAATAATAAGAAATGAGCATTTCTCTTTAATTGAAGTAAAATTTAAATAAGTAAGCATTCACCGTGGCTGATAGAGGAAATATTGATATAATTCTGGTAAGGAGCTGACGTCCTTTCATATCACTATGTGGAATGTGTATTCAGTATCAATTTCCATTTTATTTCAAATGTGTTTAGAACGTGTTCATGTAATCAATTTTCTGAGCTAAGGAAAAGTGGGTCAATAATTTCTGGAGCTCAATAGGTGACTAAGAAGATGCAATGTCTTACGATGTTTAAAGGACCTACAAGTATCGATGAGATGTACTTGGGATTTTTGTCTGTTTCTCAAGCTGTCATAGGCAAAAATTTCCCAAGAGGTAGCTCAGAAATATGGGCTTCTGAAATTCAGTGTTTTAAGTTATTAGATAGTTTTAAACTTCTAACTACTTTTCCTTTTTGTCTTTGTTACCCTCCCTTAGAGAATTAAATTGTCCAAATGTGTGAGTACAACACTCTTGGGAAATGGCAAGTGATTTATCTCTTCCTATGTCCTTCAAGCAGAACATTTTTTTTTTTTTTCTCCCCCCCATTCCTGACTATGGGTGTGGGCAAGACAGGAAAGTATTGACTATTATATTTGCCTTGAAAGCCCAGGAGATAAGCTTTATACTGAAAGAACAACAACAAACAAAATATTCTTGTTAAAGGAATGTATTTCAAAGTAATGAGAGCATGAACACCCTTGCAGTATCTTTAAATGCATGGAAATTTGACACTTCAAATCTGCAGACAAGCCCAAATTTCAGTAGATAGAAGGAATTGTATTGTTTTTTTTTATTTATTTATATCAGATTTTAGAAAGGAGTATAGAATGCTGGATTTTTTTGAAAAGTAAGAGCATTTTAAATGGTTGAGGGTNTTTATACTGAAAGAACAACAACAAACAAAATATTCTTGTTAAAGGAATGTATTTCAAAGTAATGAGAGCATGAACACCCTTGCAGTATCTTTAAATGCATGGAAATTTGACACTTCAAATCTGCAGACAAGCCCAAATTTCAGTAGATAGAAGGAATTGTATTGTTTTTTTTTTATTTATTTATATCAGATTTTAGAAAGGAGTATAGAATGCTGGATTTTTTTGAAAATTCTAACAATTTAAATTCTTTAGGGTTTTTGGTGTCCCTGAGTTCCTAGGAGATTTCTTCTCATTTTGATGTTGACACTGTTTATCTGACTTTCCCTGTTAAGTTGTTTCGATAAGAATGATGTCCTAAGACTGATGCAACTGTAGTGAACTAAGGAAGTTGCCATGAATTATTAATAACAAGCCAAGTTTAATGTGGTTTTATAGCCCCTGAAGGAGTTGGAATAGTGTACTCTGTAAAACCATTCAGTGCACCTGATCTTGATAAATTGTAAGCATCAAAAACATACTCCTACTTGTTAACTCTAAAGGGGAGAAAAGGTGAGTTGGGAATGCATCAATATTTAGCCTTGTAGAATTTGAAAAGGATAATAATGAACAGCATTCCATAAATAACTGTCTCTTCTCTTTGGGCTTTAATGTAGTCAGCTAATACTTTTCTGTGAAGTTAACCTTTATGACTTCATTTCTATTTCACTGAAAAAGAAAATGGTAAGTTTGTGATACTGCATCTATTGTTTATGCTGATAATATGGTACAAGTTAAAAATGTTTCCTGTAACAATATAGTAGGTAACACCCTTCCCTCCCCTTGCCAATAATTTAAAAAAAGCACTATTTTCTTAAAAATAGGTCAGCCAAGCTTAAATTGTTTTGTTATTAGGAATTCCAGAATTAGTGAAATACACACAATTTGTTGCTGACATTTTAAACATCTAATAATGAATGCTTGTCTCTACAAGTGGCTGTTCAAAATGAGATTCATCATATCTTTGCTAATATTTGGCAATATGTCCATCTTCCTCATGCTTGTTTTTATTCATTTGTCACTTAACTGCTTAATTTAAAATCATATTAATCTTTAATATCTATTTTGCTAGTTGATCAGTGGTCACCAAAAAGTATAAGTGAAGAATTGATTTATTCAGTACTATCTTTCTTTTAGAGTATGCAGCCTCACCTGCAGCAGAGATGGTACTGGACAGTAAGCATCCTAGCTGTGCAAGTTTGTACAAATTGTTTAATTTTCTCATAAGAAACAGAATGTTTAACTTTATGTGCATTAGTTAATATTACTTAAAATGGCTTTTGTCTGTAAATTATCATTCTTACAGTTACGCTAGGAATGAAATAGTGACTTAACTGCAGCTGCTCTCTTCTTAAGAGATTTGAATTTTGGTAATTTAAGATGTAGTAGTTTATACATCTTTTCCAAGTGAACAATTATTTCATCATCCTTGCTGGGATTTCTGTTCTGTCTGGTTTTATAGCATTATACAACTTTTGGTTCTCAAAAGGTATATTAATTTTCTGTTGAGTCTAAAGTATTCCTTGTTTACAAACATGCTTAAACTTCTAAGATGTAAATCCACAGTAGTTCAAACGGGAAAAGAGCTTATTAAAAAAAAAACCAAAAACATTTATTTCTTAGTAGGACACCTTAATATTTCTATCTTGGGTACTTTGTGGGCTTTTCTTTGCATTATAATAAAATTTTCTTTCAGTAAAATGATACATAAATTATTTCTATACAGTTCCACTTTTATTACTTCAACGTACACATTTGTTCTTTTTACAAGTTGCTGTCTGATGTAGTTCCAATTTGGTTTTAGGTTATGTAAATGTAATTACACTAATGGCTGAAGAGCTTGACCTCCCAACTGCTTTTATTACTATTGATTTGTTTAATTGTAGCTAACTACATGCCAATCAATTTCAGTGCAAAAAAACCTTAAATTTACAGTTTTCTGCAGCTGAGGTTTTAGACTTCAAGTTCTGACAGGTGAGCGATCTGAACAACCTTACTTTGGCCCTTTAGAGGTTACTGCATGCAGCAAACAATGTACTTCTGCCAGAGACTAGTGCCCCCAGGCATAGTCAACAGAGCAAAAGAGCATGTGGAGAGGCTCTCCTCAGCTTCTCCAGTCTGGGGTTGGGCATCACCCAGAGGATTATTTCCTCTGAGTTCAAGAGAGATCCATCCCAATGTGCCAGATATATGACACAGGTTAACAAGGAGCTCCTAATAAAACACTAAAATACAAAGGCAGTATACAAGAGCTGCAGGCAGGGGCAGGTCACCCAGGAGGAATAAGAGACACTGTCCTAACATGCAAGGGGGGTTAGGAAAACAGAAATCTAAGTGGAGTTGAATATGGCCAGGGATGTGAAGGGCAGAAATAAGGACTTCTGCAGGTGTATCAGCTGGAGAAGGAAATGGAAAGGAAAGGAGAGGACAAAGATGGATCCCCTTCACCAGCCATTGTGTAGTGTTGATGTTCAGCAAAGAGAAAGTCTTTGCTTATGTTCAGCCATAAGCCCCAAAATGACATCTGTCCTGAAAGCCTCCTTTCAGCAGTTGGGTTTGACAGTACATTTTCATTTTTTAACTTAAAACATTTGAGAAAAAGGTGTGCTTTTTCTGGTGGTGGATTTTTTGTTTTGTTTGGGTTTTTTGTTTAGTTTTTTTTTAATGTAAGAATGCTGGCTATGAACTACTGTTACTGGAACTTTTATGGAGCCCAGTGTTAAACTTAGTTTAAACCTCTTTTTTTTTCCTATTAGGAGAGTGAAATACAAAACACTCTTTAGAAAGATGTAAAATAACCTTGTCAAAAGTACAAAGAGAGACTTTTGGTTTCTCTGTATGGATTTGTAGCTAGCTGAGGGTACCTCAGCTGGTCAATTGAGCCTATTTTTGGAATATTAACCTTCAAACTAATGTATTTCCAAACAAATTACTTTTGTAATCCTGGAGTATGGTAACTAAAATTTACACCTTGTAAAATGTATTGCTTTTTTTACAATCTTATTGTATGCTCATATTAGTGATAAAATGCTTTCTTTGATAATTTTACCCCATATTTTTGGGCTTTGCTATTATGTAATAGTCTCTCATGTGCCTGTGTTCTAATAAGCCCAGATTTGGAGATAGGTTCAAATACCAAGCATTCAGGAAAAGAGTCTAGAAAGACTGGAAGCAAGCATCCCATCCTTTCCAGTCAATTTCACTTTTAATTATAGTGCATAATAGTGTCTTTAATTTTTTTTAATTTAGTTTGCAAATATTATTCTGGCCTAAATTGGTTATGAATCAAAACTAGTTTTATAAGAGTAAAGTAAGCTAACAACCTCTATTTAACATCCTAAAGAAAAATGGCCGTATTAGCATCCTAGCAGTAACCTTATTGGCAGTATTGGCAAAGTGGTTATTAGAATGAATCACCTTCTTAATTCTTAGTTTGTTCAGTGTAGCTATTAGTAGCTGAAGCAATTAGTGGAGATTTGGTTAGAAGGGAAGAGTTTGATTCATTACAAACTTAGTAGATATTCTTGTTAACTCTCATTAGTTCCTTATACACAGTAGACTCTATGCTATGGCTCACCCAGCCTTACAACAACAGAGATTCCTGTCTGAACATACATGGAATGAGAACACATATGTCAGCAAAGACCCAAAATTTGACTTTTTGAAAGAATTATGCAGAGAGAGTAATAGTTAATTATTAGAAATGCACACACACGTGTATATGATGAAGTACAGAAGCCTCTACAAAAGCCATCTCTATCAGAAGACAGGTGAAAATGCTATGTAATATTTTTTGAAAATAATTAGGGTACTGTGGAAGTTTTAATGACAAGGTCTAATCTCTTGGAAATAACAGTGCTTGGGGTGCAGTGGATTATTTGCATTCCCAGTCTTTTGTTTTCTTCCTGAGGAAAAGACAATTCTATCACTTCAAAGTTTTCTCATGTTGAAATTAAACGAACAGGCAACCTTTTCTTTCTTCCCTCTTGTTTTATTTTGATCTGTCTTCCTAGCTGATTCTTCACTTACTGTAAATCTACAGCAAGGAATGGAAATAACCATCAGATAAATATGGCAAAATATTAAAACAATACTGCCTTAGCCACTGGAAGAGTGCCTAAAGGGGATCAACAAGAAAGCTGCAGATATGCAAGGGCATGTAGCAACAGGACAAAAGGAAATGGAAGAAGCTCTTTACTGTGAGGATGGTGAGGTGCTGAACAGGCTGCCCGGAGAGGCTGTGGATGTGCCTTCCCTGGAAGTGTTGAAGGCCAGATTGGGTGGGGCTTTGTGCAACCTGTCTAGTAGAGGGTGTGTCTGTCTATGGCAGGGGGATTGGAATCAGATGATTCTTAATATCTCTTCCAACCCAAACCATTCTATGATTCTATAAATATATAAGAACACAATGTATGAATGTTATTACCTTATTGAAGTTTCTCTTCATAAAAACTTTTAAAAATCACTGATGAGTACATTTCATTTAACCTACCTGTTCAATAAAAAATATTATATTAAATAATTCAGCCATTTTGATCTAACCATAAATTTGGAATGTGGGAAGAAATTAACACCTAATGTTTGAAATAAATATGGCTAAAGCAGTATTGGTCTAGTGGAAAGTGTCTCTACCCATGACAGAGGGATGGGAACTGGCTCTTTAAGGTCTCTTACAGCTCAAACCATTCTATTAGTCTATGATATTAGCTGGAAATCTCTTACAATTTTCTATTTTCTTTACTAGTTTCTGTCTGTTTAAAAAAAAATAAATCACAATTCTAACCTGTCTGGTAATAAGAATTCTTGTGAGGGCCATTGAAGTTAAAGATTTTTATTGTGCTTTTTAAGTGTCAGCAATTTATTATTTTAGAGTAGGAAATTACTTAATGGAATTACTGTTCATGTTGAAAACTGGAGGAATAAAAGGTCAGTTTTCATCTTTTAACCATGTAGTTCCTGCTGTCTTCAGCTTTTGCACCGTCTTTGTGCTCATTGACATAAACTGCCAAATAAGAAAGGATTTACTCCTTTTAAATCAAGATTTGATGCCTATATGAGCTAGTTTTGCATCTTGGACTTGTTATATGTGAATCTATAGAAATCGGTATTTCTAAAAAGTAGAATTCATGTTGGGGTGGTTGTGGGTATTTCTCTGTTATACAGGCTTACACAGCATCCACAAGTGAAGAGAATTAAATATGCAAAGATACAAGCATATTTAAATACCATTCCATGAAAATAGTCCATTGTATACACACACAGAGGATCACCAGTTAACTGAATGTATCTTAATATCTAATGATTTGAATGTGTTTGAAACCTCCCAAACTTCCTGTCATGATATGCTTCATGCAGTGAGCAGTTGAAAGAGACTGGCTGGCATGCAATGAGATGGGAATTGATTCCTTAATACTGGTTACAAATTGACATGACTTTAAGAAAATCTGACTAAATAGTCTGAAATATTTTGAATATTCTGACTGAATATTCAGTAGAATTGTAAGGAATGTGAATTTTAAAACCTCCTATTTTTTAGAAATTAATTTAAATAATACTTTTAAATTTTCCAAACACTTGAAGTTCCAACTTGTCTTTCAAGTTTTTTTTTTTCCTTTTGAATTTCCCTTTTATTGGAAAACAAGATTCTATTTTCACTTTGTTTCTTCTCCAATAAAATCAACTTAAGAACAATGCCAAGACTTTCTTTTCATTCTGACTCAGCAGTCTGGCTGGTTGAAGTACTGGAACTTGACGTGTTTGTGTTGCTATCTTATACGTTTTTGCCTTAGGAAAGCCAATACAATCTGCAAAGCTAGCATAGATAAAGAGCTCTGGAGGGTTGTAGTATAGTAGCAGGACTGTTTTGTGACCATGTTCTGAAGGCAGACTGGAGGTGACAGTATTATTTACTTTTGTTGCTTGGATTCCAAAGAGAGAATAAATTGCTATTGATTTTTGAGACATTACAGTGAAGTGTCTGAATGCCTGCAGAGTAACTGGGTGGTAGAATAGTCAGAATCTGGATGGAGAGTGCTTTTGAAACAAACATTTGTTTTCATGTTCTGTTGTGTTGTTTTTTATTTTCAGACCCAGTTGTTAGAAAACTTTTGTTGTGGGTGCCATATTTACCTTAAATTCTCTCCAAAGAAGAGAATTTGCAAGCCATTTTACAAAAGTTTGAAATAGATGGGTAGAGATTGGTGTACAGCCATCTGTGTACATTACTGTTAAGAAGGGAATGCTGAGTCTTTGCATTAAATTAGCCACTTCATTAAAAACATCTCTTCTGGAGGTATAACAATTTCTAAGAAGAAAATTAGCTGTATGAAAGTGGAAATGATACATAACTAACATTGTTCACCACCCTCTCATCACAAAGCTGTTTTCTGCAGATTATTCAAGTTTGACATAATCAGTCTACAGGCTTTTCTTTTCCTGAAATGAGGAAAAAAACCCAGCCCTGCTTCTTTTCTATTTGTTCCTTTCAGGTCATATAGCAATGCTACACTGTGGTGACACCTGCTGGGAGAGATCTAAAGGAAACATCTGAACCTATGGCTACTGCCTGTTAGCTCTTTCCCTTCACTCAACAGCCAGTGCCCAGAGTGGTTTTCAGCTTCCCCAGAAGGCATCTACTATCCTGCCTTTCCAAGGAGACCAATTCCCCTGCCAGATATACTGAGCATCAAAAGCTCACTAAAATGTAGTTATACATTTGGATCTCACAATCAGGACTTAAACACACAATGCCAAAGAGTCTAGGTGAATGTGTAAAATAACGATGGAAACTATTCAGAGCAGTGCATCACGGGAGTTAATCTTCTCCCCTAAGAGAAGCATATATCAAAACAAGATTTCTCTCAATTTTAATTAATCCCCATTTATGTGTATACCATTCTACAATGAAAATTCATAACTGGATTCATACGTATTTGTCTGTTTACCACTGAAAAGGGATTTTTCTGTATGATGAAGCTTTTCAGGACTGACTTCCAAATGTAAACAAGCAGAAGTTGATTGATTCTTCATCTGAAATAGTCTAAGGTGAGCTACTACACCATCCTCCACTCCCAGGCTGAATGGAATTAAGTTTCCAAGACTACTACCAGGTTGTAACTTTCAGTTTTCAAAATACCCGGAGAAATCCAAAACCTGCAAATATCTCTTAACAAAAGTGAGAAGCAGTACCATCATATCCTTGTTTCTGGGCTAATGTTGTCTTGTTTTTGCTTGCCTCTAGTATAGTTCTCTGGTTTGTGATGTACTTGTCCTGAGATTTGCCTCAAAACAAGCTGGATACTTGAGCTTGAGAAATAGCTATAATTATTGTGATTTCTGTCCTGGATGTTGCCTCTTGGATACTTCATGAAGATTTATGTAGAGCAGTTCCCTGGACAAGATTACAAGGCTTTTATCAATTCTTAAAGCTACAGAAACCTGTTTTTCTCGCTTCAAATTCACTGCAATATTTTCTCTACTCCATTAAGAATGTTCTCAGAGGTGATATCAAAACTCTAAGGACTTCAAATAATTACATGTAGTCATTGTGTGTTCTTCCCTCTTGCCTTGCCCTGAAGACTGTGTCCTGGTGCAAGACGATGATTCATCCTGAAGTTGTATTTTGATTGATACCAGTAGTGCTGGAAATTTTCTTCTTGTGTTGAGGTATATATATTACCCATCCATAAAAGCTGTGTGATGTTGAAGATTTAGTTAATTGATATAGACAAAGAAAATACATTTTCTGGTTTCTGAGCAGTACACTTCTGGAAAAGATGGAAAGACCCTGAAATTACCTCCCTTTATCCTAAGCAAGGGCTACCTTTATTTCCTAGACTGACAGACATCACACTAGCAGCCTCTCTGTTAACAGTAAAACCATGTAACAATGAGGCTGTGCCAGCAAAGATCGATAACTGCCACTTAGTTGAAGGGTAACAGTTTGTTCCTACCTGAACCAGTAATTTGCCCATGACAAATAATCCTTGAAGATAATCAGATCACTCCACTTAATTTAATTTACTTCCTACAGCAAGAGTATTTGTTCAGTGGATCATGAAACCCTCTGGTTTAGCATGGCTTCATATATATTTGTTCATCCTGAATATCAAGTTTCATTTCAGTTACTTATATCTAAAATTACTTCCTGCATGGTATTAAAAATATTTTTCCCTTTAAAACACTCCTTACTGCATTTCCCAACAGTAACTCCCTGCTTAGTAAGCACCAGCTTCCAAAGAGAGAAAACTCAGAGTAACTTCTGATGGTGTCACTTAACATCACCTGATGAGAGACTGGTCTGCTCCGTTTCCCCTGCTCTTGGCAGACTCATCCATCCAGAAGTCTGTTACAGTTAACTTTCAGTGGAAGCTACTGGAATGTTTTGCTCTGTGTTTTCTTGAGAGCTAAAAGAAAGCTCAAAGGTGAATTTGTAGGATCCAAGTCAACCTAACATGTTGATAATCTGTTGCTGTCCTTAGATTCTTCATTGTTGGATAATAGACTTAACTCATGTAATGATACTTGATCTTTATGCTTACACTTGTTTTTGAGGAATGTTTTACTTTTTAATATTTAACCTGTGAATCAGCACAAGGACTTTTGTGTATCTTTCATTAAATATAGTGTTATCATTTTGGCTGTGTAGGTTATCAACTTTGTGCCATAGCACCTGGTATCAAATGAGTTAATGCTGTTGGTCTGTACAGAAACAAGTTTTATGATAAAAATAAAATTACTTTGAAAAAATGTGGTTTAATTGAAATCTCATTTAGAGGGTAAAATTATGTTATTGATTATGACCAAAATGTCCCAGGCGCTGATGAATTCTTCAATTTGTGTTTTAGACGTGTTATAAATCTTTTAGTGAGGCAGAGAAATGTGAATGAGATGAATATTTTCAAACTATAGTGGCACACTACTTTAGTAATTTTTTGTGGTTTAGTTTGAAATGTACCTGTGATTGGAAACAGCTTTCCAAGAACTGCTATAGAAAAATAACACACAACGAAACATTCATTATAAATCAAACTGAAGTCACACTGTTTTATGCCAATAAAAAGTATGTTTAAAAAATCATGGCAAACTGTTTGAAAGCTTGCTGGAAAATCGTTTCAGTGGTTACTCTACTGGAGTACAAAATGTCTAGTAAATAAGTGTAAAAGATTTAGCTTTCAAATACAGTGAGGAATTAGACTGATATTTTTAACTACTGTGTAACATCTTTCATTCAAGGTTCCAGGTCAAGATTTATAAAGCAATATTTACATCCTGCATTAATTTCTAGACTATATATAATAAATCTATATTATAGACCTATAGCATTGTTATTTGTGGCAATGACAAAGTCTTAAGAATAGAAGCTACTCGACAGTAATTGTATTTCCCCAAGATGTACAGTACCTTACTGGAAATCTGTTGGGGAATCTTTATTTTTCTGCATGGAGATGGTGAATAATTAGATATATTTTGGAATAAGTTCCCAGAATAATCAGGCTTCTTGTTCAGGATCAGAGCACAGCTAATTTGCTTAGATAGGATCAATTTTAGTGCAAAACACACATTTCAATACCAATGTTTTACAGAGATCGTGTGTGTTTGTACACAGAAAGCCAGAGATGGAGAAACTATCAGCTATACAGTTCTGTGTTTCCATAAATGTATCTGAAGCTCCTAACTAAGCTAGGACAGGGAACTGGCCATTCCTACAGTTGAAGCTGAGACCTTTTGTATCAATGCAAGGGTTACAGATCAATAGATATGGTTTCTCCAACTGCCAAGGCTGGTGGGATTTGTAGGCTGAGATTTTGTCAGCACAGTGACTCAGAGAGAGTGGAAGAACCTGCCTTCCTGGTCCTCTCTCCAGCTTAGAGCTTTTTCCTAGAAAGAAGTTGTGAGTTCAGCATGACTGTGACCTAGAAGAACTTCTGCTTATTCAGACTACCTCTCACAAGGAAGAGACTGATAACCTGCTCTGTTCTAGGAATTAGAGCTCTTCCTGACTTTCAAGTTTCAGGCTGGAGAATTTGAGTTCCTTTATTTAAAAAATATTGTTCCAGAAAATTAATCTTCTTGGATCTTCTGAATGTACAAGCTGATGTCTCAATTTTCTAGTTCCTGCAGCAAATCTGTTCTTAGTAACAGGCTAAAAAATATTTGTCTGCTGAAGTTCAAATTATAATTTGAGTCAACTGTGGAGTCTGAACCTTTATAAATAAATAAATATATATTTATATTTCTCATATATAATTGGAAACAAAACTTAGGTCTTGGAAAACAGAAGGCATTTTAGTTAGAGTGCCACTACGAGCTAAGTGGCTTCAAGTATGTCTATGCATGAAGTTTTAGCTGGCAGCAGTATCAGAGGTATTGTCACAGTAAAACTATCTGTCAAAAGCAGATTTCACAGCCTACTAACATCAACTGTAACCTGCAGACATATAAAACTATCTAAAGAAATGGTTTTGATGTTTCTCAGGAAATGTTCTGCGATAGGTATTTGTTGTAGAAGTTGTCAGCAACTTCTTCAAATTGTCAGCAACGTTTCACTCATCTGATTACTGAGAGGGGAGAAAACACAACTTTGTACTTAACTATTTTCTGCTGTATCTTATTATCATCTAAGTTGAAGTGAAACTTTACAATAACCTTTATTCTGGTTGCCTCCATCAATATTTATTTTCTTCTATGGAAATGATTATCTGTTTTTCCAGATTACTTCTTTGTTAGATGTTATTGACTCATGCTAGTATTATGCCTCTTTAAAGACAGGGTTGCCATTGCTCAGAGACCAGCTTGGCATTGATTGGCTGGCGGTGAGCATTTGGGAAAGGTTTTTACATGACATGGTTTTGCTTTTTGGGGTTGTGGGGTTTTTTTTGATTGCTTTTTTGTTTGTTTGTTTTGTTTTTTTCCAGTTAGAAAACTCTCAGACTGAGATAAAGACAGTTTGGTAACTTTTGTGTTTTGGATTGTCTTCTACATCCTGGTGGAGGAAAATGAGAGGCTATGTGGGGCTGAGCTGCCTGCTTGAGTTGACCTTACAACAGTGGGTTTTCCTCTGGAGCCCTCATCAGACAAAACACAGTAAATATTGGCTTCGCAGTACTAATAGTATATAATGCATGGAATTATGTGATTTTAAACTTTCTTGACCAACAAAGTAACACATTATTGGACAGCAAAGGTTAATCTACTACAAGATAGCTATCCAAATGCATTTTTGTTCTTCAACTAGTATTCTTATTGTCAGAGGATCTGTTTAAACCTTGAACAAACTAGCAAACAGGAACACGTGCATAAATTAAACTGAAATGAAAACAAACTCTACTCACTGATCACTAAAAGTGTCATTTAACGTCAGTTTTTTTGAAAACAATAGTTGTATTACCTCTGTTTCGATTTGTATGCCTTAACAGGGAAGCAAAACCTCGTGGTGTTTTGGTGTGGGGACTGTTTTTTCTGTTAGTTTGCTATGAGTTGTTTGGGAGTTTTTGGTGAGAACCAAAGAAAACACTCAATTTCTATATTTTTTGTATTTATAATCCAGGATAAGAGACAAAATACTATGCATAATTTGGGGGTCTTGATATATACTTTACAACTTATTTACAGATTTTATATTTTGAAACTGTTTTCAAAAGTGACTTGACTATTGTAATCTGTTGTGAAAACAGTATTCTTGTAAAAGTATTATGTAGTTTGTAATCACAGGCAGTGCAGAGGTCACATTAGAAGTATTGAGAGCTTCATCCAGCTTTTTTCAGGGATTGGCAAAACAAAGTTCTGATGTTATAAAGCAGTAAAGGTGTGTTTTAGTAGAGCTTAAAATTGTTTTTTTTTTTTTACTAACTCAACAGCAACAACTTCTAGTCATTATTGACTTACTTTGTGTTTGTAGCGGTGACCTGGAGGTGAAAGGCTGCACATCTCATTTCCAACCCTCTTAGCCATGTAGTCCTCCATAATTTAATTTGATGCAAAGCAATTATCAGCCAATTGATTTTCACTGATTGTACTGTAGGACAGAAACATTCCTGTTACAGCACACAAGAACCTCTTCTTGGGAAGTCTTCCACCTGTATTCAGAACAGGCAGAGAAATGTTTAAAACTTTCTGTTGATCTTAATGACCTTAGACATCAGTAGATACTATGTTTCTTGCCTTACATATCAGCATATTCCCTGTGACCTTTCTGAAGCAGTTATTTTGTCCTTTTGTTATCTCTTACTTTTGCTTTCTTTTCATTTGTTTTAACACTTGCTTACTTTTTCCTTTCCCCACCTTCCCTGTGTCTTGAGTGTTTCAAGAAGCATAGGAAGCTGCTTCAGACAGTTCAGTGCAGGGCCACAGAGATGATGGAGTGGAGCATCTCCCTTGTGATGAAAGGCTGAGGGAGCTGGGTCTCTTTAGCATGGAGGAGACTGAGGAATGACCTCATTAATGTTTACAAATATGTAAAGGGTGAGTGTCAGGAGTATGGAGCCAGGCTGTTCTCAGTGATGTCCAATTATAGGACGAGTACAAGCTGGAACATAAGTGGTTCCAAAGAAACATAAGGAAATACTACTTCCCTGTGAGGGTGACAGAGCACTGGAACAGGCTGCCCAGATGGGCTGTGGAGTCTCCTTCTCTGGGGACATTTAAAACCCACCTGGACGAGTTCCTGTGTGACCTACTCTAAGTGGTCCTGCTCTGGCAGAGGAGCTGGACTAGATGATCTTTTAAGGTACCTTCCAACCCTTGAGATTCTCTGATTCTGTGATCTTTTTCCTCTCTTCCCTATAGAAATATTGTCAATTGACGGATGACTTTTCAGTCTTCCTCCTACACAGATTTTCTTTCTCTCCCTATTAATATCTGCCATATTTGATAACCCTGAATTTCTGTCCTCCTTGGTCCCCATTCTCTAATTTTTAATCTTAAGATTCTCTCCTTCTCTCAGGCTACTTCAGTGAGGCTGTGCTTCTCTGCTTCAGGAGTTGTCTCAGCTGTTGCTGACAGTTTCCACTCCTTTGTAAACCTGAGTTATACCTGTACATCTCTCTCTCAAAAACTAAGCCTCTGTGTGCTGTTTAGCCTAAGTGTGTGGTTACTTTTACTTGATCTAGCAGACATTTAATTCAGAGTTATTCAGATTGTTTCAGATACCAAAGTCTTTAGTTCATAGCACAGTTGCCTATCTTCTCTGACTAACTAATTAAGAACAAGAATATATACCACAGGAATTAATACTAGGATATAATTCCTGACAGCCTCTACATTAGGTGAGAAAAGTTATGTGCCATTTAAATGTAGAGTTTAAAATGGAGGAGAAAGGGATATTAAGAGTTCTGAAGTATTCTGAATAGTTTCAACTACTGTAAAATACTCATTAGTTTTGTAGTTATTGCAAATATCAATATTTCTTTCTGGAGTGTATTCAGTGTTCATTGATACATTATTTTCATCCTATTTTTTTTACATATTTTTATATGTGCATATTCTATTTGGAAGAAGTTTGGCTGTATAAGGACAAAAATGTAACTTAAATGAATCATAACTACTCATAAAATTAAACCAAACTGCTGAAAAGGTTTTTATATGAGGACTTCCAGTAAAAGGTTTATTCTGAGTCTTGGACTATAGCTCTTTGACAATGGTGTCAATGAAAGTTGTTAGTTTTACTGTTGCTGTCTGATACAGGCAACTGAGAAATTTAGGTCATTGGTTTCAGTAAGGGCAGTAGAAGATTGACAGGCTATTTGTGGGAATTGGGGAAACCTTTTCCACTGAAATGGTATTTATTGATGGGACAGTTTAGGAGTCTTCTGCTTAGAACATTTCCCTGTTATCTTGTACTTCACACTTCAGAGCAGATTGTTAAGCATGGCTACTATGCTCTAAGAAGACATTGACCAAAGTTCTATGCTACTGTCACTTTTTTTGGTAAATGGGTGTTTGAACATTATTGTAGTTGTTCACTTAAAGTTGATTATTTTTTGAAGGTTCAAAAATGTTGTAATTCTCTCTAAAAATACTATCTGTTCCTCATTTTGTTTTTATATTTACAAATTGAAATCATTCATATGACAAAAATGCAGAAAATTATATTGCCAAGTGGAAACTCATAGTAATTTTCTATATTATAATAGTTTATAATTTTCTGCGTATCAATACTACTTTAAATTCTTCTAGAGCAATCTAGAGACAGGTCTTCTACTTAGAAGAGTTCTGGAAAGAGTTTTGTATTCATAGCCTGGAGTTTTGGTGTTAAAAGGGAGAAGAAATGACTACTGAAGCAGCTGAATAAGATTCTTGACCTGCAGAATTGGATACCATCTTATTATAGAGATTTCCATAGAATCATGGAATTGTTGCTTTTGTAAAAGATCTTTAGGATCAAGTCCAACCACTAACCTCACACTGCCAAGTCCACCACTAAATTATGTCCCTCAGCACCTCATCTACATGGCTTTTATATATTTCCAGGGATGGTGACTCCATCATCTCCCTGGGCAGCCTATGCCAATGTCTAACAACTCTCTTAGGGAAAAAATTCTTCCTATTCTTCAATCTAAACCTTCCTGGTGCAACTTGAACCCATTTCCTGTCCTACTGTTCGTTACTTGTGAGAAAAGACTGATCCCCACCTCACTACAACCTCCTTTAAGGCAGTCTCCTCCACGCTAAATCCCAGCTCCCGCAGTGGCTTCTCATAAGACTTGTTCTCCAGACCCTTCACGAACTTTGTTGCCCATCTCTGAACACACTCCAGAACCTCAATGTCTTTCTTGTATTGATGGGTGCAGAACCAAGTACAGTATTTGAGGTGCAGCCTCACCATGGAATCACAGAATCACAGAATGATAGGGTTGGAAGGGATCTTTAGAGATCATCTAGTTCGACACCCCTGCATAAGCAGGTCCACCTAGATCAGGTCACACAGCAACGTGTCCAGGCAGGGCTTGAAGACCTCCAAGGAAGAAGACTCCACGACCTCCCTGGGCAGCCTGTTTCAGTGCTCTATCCTTTATTTCAGTAGAGTACACATCTACTAAAACAGCACTAGCACCTTGCTATGTTATTGCATTTCTTGAGAAATATATTACTCATGGGTAACATGGTGTTAAAGAGCTCTGTTGCTCTGTCCTGGGCATGCTTTTTTCATTTCATGATTACTTAATTTATTGTCTGTCTTTGGTTTTCAACCCTAAATTAAGTGACAAAGTGAGAATTTTGGGTTGTTTTATCTTTTCCCTTTTTTTATTTTCTTATAACTTAACCTTGAAAGAAGGGCTGAAAATATTTCAGACTGAAAGTGAAAAATCTTTTGATTTCATTTTTGGGTTTGCTGTTTTAGATTTGTAATGCTTTATTCAACTAAAGAGCGTAACTATGGATGGGCTTTTGCTAGTCTTTTGGGTTTAAATTCTGCCATACTTGGCATGGTATCGGAGCCAAGGGATTTATGAATCTGTCACTTGTAGTCTCAAAAATAATTTAATGGCGGAGCTTGCTTTTGTTCTCTGAAAGTATTTGCATTTATAATTTACAATAATTATTTGCATTAATAATTTGCAAATACTAATGTATTTGTAATAGTTTTTCAATGTAATGAATAAGACATATCCGTGACTTATCTATTTAGCAATATAATAATGCAAAAGATAACTAGTGATATTGGGTAGGTTGATGGTTATTGGTTTGGGGTTTGTTTTTAAAGATTAAGTTACAAATCTTGAAAAGAGAAGAAAATAATGGCACTCAGGTATTTTATGAAGTATGTGTTTCATACTATTCTAAGCTAATTCAGATTAGAAGGGACTTCAGAAGATCATCTAGTCTAAACTTCTGGTCGAATACAGGCAGCCAATTCAGACTAGGTTGCTCTGGTCTTGAGTCCAATCAGGTCTTGATAATCTTCAAGAATGAAGTTTACACAGCCTCTTTGGGTAATATGTTCCAAGGCTTGGTTGTTCCCTTTTAACAAGGAGCACTTAAAAATTTGAGAAAGAGTTGTATATTAAGGAACACTTAAAAATAGTTGTATATTAAGACAAACATTTTTATGTTCCTAATCCACTTGGAAGGTTCAGTCTTGCTCCTAAGAATTTATGGTCTGACTAGGGATGATGATGTAGGTCATATATATAATGTCTTGATACAGTAAGTTCATTCATAATATCTTGCTTATTTGGCTGTCTTACAAGAGTTAATGGAAAAGCTTTTGAGAACAAAACAGTAGCCCAATTTTGCCAGTGTTCTGTCTCTAGGTAAGTTTGATAGTACATTCAAAATCAGTAAACATAGGGTATTCTTCCCAATGTCCCATTCTAGTCCCCCTTTTTTTTAGTGTCTTAATCTTACACTATAGTTTTCTTGTACGTTCCACCCTTGTGTCTTTTCAGGAGAGTTTTCTGTTCTCAGGACGGACCAGCTGGATATCATTCTGGAAGGCAAAGACAAGTGTTCAATGACATATTATTCTTCAGTCTTTGCCTCCAGTTTAGTATTTTTCTGAGCCAGAGTTTGAAATTGTATTTTTATTTGCTACACATTGATGGAGGTTTTTCCTGCTACTTTTCTCATTGTCTTTTGAAGGCATGTATAGATAAGGAAAGAATTGATTAACTGTGAGAAGCTGTGATCATTAGAAACATGAAGGGGAAACTGTTCTGTGTAACTAATGGCAACAGGGCATAGTGAAGGAAACCTTGGTGTCAAAGAGGAAAAAAAAACCCAAATCTACAGTTCAGTGCACTACAGAACTGAAATTGTATTCAGTTGTCTTTATGGTCTGTATTAGACGTTTAAAAGAAAAAGAAAATGTGGTATATGATAAAGATGGATTGTTTTGCCTGCCTAGTGGTTACAGGGGAGTATAAGAAAGGATGCAATGTTTGCTACCCAGCATGTTCTTACTACTGAGCTCTTGTAAGTAGAGAAGGAATCACAGCCACTTCAGTTAACACAGCACATAGAATTTTTTAAGCTATCTAGTTGGCACAGATTGCTATTTGATAAAATACTTTTATAAAAAGTATTTTTAAAAGTATTGACATTAAATTGGTGTCACCAGAGTAATAGAGCATGATACGAAAACAAATATTTTGCCTTATATGTTATTTTCCTAGTTTATTAATATTCCTTCATCCAGAGGCTTATGTCTAGTGACTCTTTAGGACACTTTTGTTGGGTTAGAAGTCATAAAATTCTGTACTAGGAATCCTAAGCAGTAGTGTGCAGTGAAGAAGTTAATTTGAAATAATTTGAAGATCAGTTAAATACGTAGGAGAGAAATCAATTTATAACAGATAAGTAACTGCTTGTTAATGGATTAATTAAATAGCCTAGAGTAATCCCTTAAATGATTTCTATAACAGGATGCATGAATTGACAGTACTGTGATGGTTCGGAGTTATTGTTCTTTTTTTCTCTGTATATTTGAAATAGCAGACTGCTTCATACACAATAACTCAATTTTGCTGATAGTTTATTGGTCAATGAAGTTCAAGATGCAAGCATTACAAGCTTTAGCAGTAGGTCATAGAAATTAAATGCCAACATTGTTCTCATTGCATAAGTTTTCAGTTTTCAGACATTTGACATCAATTCATAGTAATCATTGCATATGATGTTGAAAGTATTATCTTGGTATACTAATATATTACATGCTAACTAATATATCTGTGGACTTTTTCCAGTATTATACTGGTCAGACATAACTATGACCTCAAGTGACTAAGGCTAAGTTTCAAAATTTGCCTACAAACATATTTAAAGATCTGACTAAGTAAGAAAAAAAAATATTAGTTTGTATGTAACTAGTAGCTTCATGAAAAAAAAAGTAATAGGCTGTTTAACTTGAAAACCATAACCATGTAACATAAAGGAAGAGATTCTTTTAGAAGCCAATGCTTTATTTCATTAATAATCAGAGGATTTAGTGTTATAGGAAGTAGTGTTTTAAAAAGGAATTATCTATATTTTGCTGTTAGTAATTTAAATATGAGGCTTATTCAAGGCAGTGTTAAAGATTATAATCTTGAGTTCTGGAGTCTCTCCAAGAGATAAATTGTTTTAGATTTCATCATAGGTTGACTGTCCAACTACAAATATCTTCATATGAATCAGTCTGTTTCACAAGATTGTTTTCAAAATGTTGCAATTCATTTTGTCACACTTTATTGGTTTGTATGATAGTAGGAATTCACATAAATACTTGAAAAAGGTGGCTGCCTGTTAATAATTCATTTTTGGTTTTTATTCTGGTGCCAAATACACATTTTGGAGGAATATGCATGTAAAATGCTTCATGTTGCTCATATTTATATAGCGTATGTTAGGAATAAATGACTAAAATTAATAGAACAATAGCGATGTCAACCAGTATGAGTCAGATTCACTCTATGAAAGTATAGCTAACTTTAAATATATTATCATCACAGTATTTTACTATATATTTCTTAACCTTTATGGAATTATAATATATTTTAAGCACACTTATTTGCATATTTGCCCTATAATAATATATTGCCGTCAGGGATCTTACATAAATAGACATATTCTGCAAATATAATTTTCTTCAAATTTGTTTGTCACTGAACCCTAAGCAGACAATGAAAATCTTATGGTGGTTAACATTTGCTTTTATTCAATTAATGAATAATTATGAGAGTGCTTACTTAAGTGTAGTTATCTCTTCGTGTTTTTACTGGCTTCCAGTTCATTACGTTTCTAAATGAATAATAATTCAAACCAAGGAATAAATGCCATTTGGGATTACAGTTGATCATGACCCCCAGTCTGGCTCATCATTTCCAATATTTCTATCTTGTGGTTCTAAAGATTTTCAAAGTAATTGAATCTTTTATTTTTTGTGACTGAACTCCAAAGGGGCCTTTTCAATTCCCCTGTTTTCTATTAAAACCATAAAATTAAAATTTTTATCCTAGGGCTTCTATTAGTAAAATTTCTTTAGACACAAATTAAATATGAAAGCCTTCTAACGGAGGGAAAAAAAAGAGATTTAGTTTCACTTTACTAATTGAGTCTGATAAAAAACAGTTCTTATAAAATTGTAGGCAAGGAAAGAAATTTGTGAGCTCACCATTAAAAAAACCCAGCCCCCAACAAAACAAAAATACTGCAGTTCAAGCTATGGGAAGCATTGTTGAGAGTACTCTGTATAGTTGTATTGCTTGAAATAAGATCTCCTTTAAAGATCTTACAAGTTTTATAGGAATATCCAGCTGATTTGCCCTTCAAGATAAGTAAAATTTATTTATTTATTTATTTGTTACCTCAAAGGCAACTCAATTCTGAATTGTGAAAAAGTATTCTCTGAATCATACTCTTCAACTTTTAAAGTTAATATGGTCTAACCCTCTCTGTCAGGAGTGGGAAAGGAGTCCACATTTCATGAGATTCTCAGCAAGTACTCCTAATTTAGGTACCTGCTCAGTGCAAGTCAAGATGATGGCACATTTGACTGGACTCTGTCTCCGACAAAGCACAAATCTCATTTATTGGTGCTAGACAACAATGAAGGAATATTTGAAAGAAAGGGTAAACAGCTTTTCTTTTGCTATCTTAAACTAAAAGGTGTTCTTGATGCCCATTTGACACAAAAAAATAGACTGAAACATTTATAGCTGACTATTTATAAGAACAGAATATACAAAGAAGTAATTTTATTTTTATGACAATGAGACCTTTTTCAATGACTAATAAGACATGATGGCATACACCTGTCTAACAAGGGCACTGAAAGCTTTGGGAATAGTCTAGCCAGCTTGGTTAAGAGGGCTTTAAACAGAAGGACTTGATGGGGGCAGCATGCAAAATGGCAGAGCATGCCATCCCATCCAGCTGGGGAAGACAGACCAATGAGGTGAGGAAGTAGAATTGCTCTCCACATGAGAGAGCAATTAGAGTACATTGAGCTCTGCTATTCAGGTCAGGCATGAGGAACAGGTTGAATGTGTATGGGTGAGAATTAAGAGGCAGGGTAATGTTAGTGATACTACTGTGGGAATTTACTACAGGCCACCTGTAGTAAAGAGGAAGAGGAAGTGGATGAGACCTTCTACAAACAGCTGAGAGCTGCCTCACAGTCACAATCCCTGGTCCTGATCGGGGACTTCAACCACCCTGATATTGGCTGGTAAAGCCACACAGCCAAGTGCACACTGTCTGGGAGGTTCCTACAGAATTTTGATGATAATTTCCTGTCACAGTTGGCAAAGGAGCCAACAAAGAGGAGTGCGCTGCTGGACCTTGTGCTAACAAATAAAGAAGTTCTGGTTGGGGATGTGTAGGTTGAAGGCAACCTTGTCTGCAGTGACCATGAGATGGTAGAGTTCAAAATCCTGTGTGGAAGAAGCAGGACACTAAGCGAAGTTGCAACTCTGGACTTCAGGTGAGCTGACTTTGGTCTCTTCAAAGACCTGCTTGGAGGAATCTTGTGGCGTAGGATACTAGATGACAGGAGTGCCCGAGAGAGCTGAGGATGAGGTTGTATGGTTTTTGTTGTGTGATTTTGATTGGTGTTTTAATTTGTTGTTTTTTTTTTTTTTTTTCCAATTAACATGTTACTCAAGGTAAAATTCTTTCTGTGTAAAACATGCTCAGAAGAAACCCTGGGACATTAGTCTCTGTGTTGCTGCCAGTGACTGGCAGATCTAATGATGCCACAGAACAGCCTACAACTTTTTTGCAACAAATTTATAGACATTAATGCTTGAAGAAGGTAAATTTTCAGATATGTTTGAGAAATATTTATTTACTGAAATAACCATGCTCTACACATGCCAGAAATCTTGTTAACTTAATCAATGATCTTTGTTACTTGACCTCAATTAAAAGTAAATTTGTGAGTATTTGGAGGTATGTGCAGATGATATACCTTATCAACCGTATATTTCTGTTTCTCTTAGTTTGAACTACAGCTTCTTGAAACTCTATTGTTTTTTTCTGCCATGTGAAAGACAAGTCACAACCTCAATGATGGGTGAAATGTTGTATGTTTATAATAATCTTAAAATTTGTCACATATTTAGGAAATTGAGGAAGAAAAATGCCATTAAATACTAATTTTCCAAAAAAACCTCCAAAATATGTGATGAGAATATGCATGTGATTCCTTCCTCATTTGTCATTGTGTAGTACATTTTTAGTTTTATGATATGGATGTTATACCTTGTGTGTTGTACTTTCAATAACTGAGGTGGATTTTCAATTTTAACTTCCCAAATTTTTTTTTATTACATATTGAGTTTTAGATTTTTCTTGGACTTTTGAAATTGTGTTTCAGAGAAGTAGCACATAATCACATGACACTTTATATGATTAACTTCTACCTCTTCCTAAATTAACATAGGAGTCACATTTTACTCAATGTTTCAAATAGTGATCATAAAATCATAGAGTGATTTTTCATATGAAAATGAGTCTTGAATTTCAGTTTTGGGATGCTGTAACCAAATGCTAAGGCTGATTCAGTCTAATGACTTGTATAAGGGTTACATCCTGTTTTTACATACATATACTTTGTATGTAAAGCTTTTTATCGCTGCCTGGAACTATTCAATAGGAAAATACATGGCAAAGTGGAACTCTTCTCACAGATGCACAGTAATAGGACAAGAGGTAGTAGACACAGTTGTAGAAAGTGAGGTTACGTTTTAGGGAAAAAAATAATCACAAGAATACTCAAATACTGGAACAAGCTGTGGAATCTCCTTTTGTGATATTCATGCCATGATTGTACACAGCCCTGAGCACTCAGATAGAGATCGAGTTGGGCATTGCTGTTGGCTAAATGATGCCCCTATTAAGGCTGCAAAATACCTTCCTAACTCTGTAATTCTGTTACTCAACCCAAGGTCCACACCAGTCATGGTGGTACTAGGTGTCTATCACACTGTCTCTTAATTTTTTGTCCTTATCTGTCTCTGATACTGGGCTCTCATACATTTCACAAAGCTAGTTTAGAGAATAATGCAGGAAATGGAAGGACTAATTCATCAGTTCATACATAAAATCCACATGAAAGGAACTGGAAATTTAATAGAAGTAAGGCTGACATTTATCTCAAGAGTGAGGCATAGAATGCACTATTTTTGCTGTTGATAGCACTGTGTCCATATCTTAGAAAGCATAATGTATTCTAGCCAACAGCTTTGTCTGTCAGCCAGATGTCTAATAGTGTTTTCTGAAGAAACAAGCACAGCAGGGCCACTATGGAAAAAAGGCAAAACGAAGGGTGCATCTCATAAGTGCCCTCACTTCATACAGATAGAGGACAGCTATCGTTATCGAGTGTCTATTCAGCCAGTGTTCTTTAAGGTAAAAGCTTATAGACAACACTGAAGTCAGTTCCCTGGTTCATCTTGCTCAGCTGAAGAAACCGAGTGGTGTGTGAGAGCTGGGTCCAGTGTAGAGCCACCCCAATGCATGGTACTGCATCCAACATTCAGGCATGGGTTTAGCTAATGGGGTAGAGATGAGTCACTTTTAGGCTCTGTAAGAGGCTACAAGCTGCTGAACTGTGAGAGGGCACAGCCAGCACACTCTGAAGGCACACTCTAGGACCCTTCTGTTTTGTTGTTTGCCTTTGTAAAACCAAAATCATAGAGTCATGGAATGGTAGGGTCAGAAGAGACCTTTAGAGATCATCTAGTCCAACCCCCCTGCAGAAGCAGGTCAATCTAGATCATGTCTCACAGGAACATGTCCAGGCGGGTCATGAAGACCTCCAAGGAAGATGACTCCACACCCTCCCTGGGCAACCTGTTCCACTGCTCCATCACCCTCACAGTTTTTTCTTATGTTTAAACGGAATTTTTTGTGTTCCAGCTTTATCCCATTACCCCTTGTCCTGTTGCTAGCTACAATAGAAAAAAGGGGTGCCTTAACCTCCTGACATCCACCATTTAGATATTTGTAAATATTAATAAGATCCTCCCTCACTCTCACAGTCTGACAAATACCGTCAGTAACAAGTCTGTAAGACATTGTGAAAGACAAGTAAAAGTTGCATCGGTATAAATAAATCTTTTTAGATAACCTTTTAATTTACTGTCACTCCCTTCTGCTCATTTCTAAATGGGTTAAACTGAAAAAGTATATATTTTGTGCATAGAAAGGGTGGAGGGGTTGGGGGATAGGGGTGTATAGTGTGAGACAAAGACAAATCTTGCACCACAGAAGCTCTAACCATCACAGTCACAAAAGCTATTGGACCTAGTGCTTATAGTTTTCAAATATTTATCTACAACAGTGAAACACTTGGTTTGGAGTGCTTTGTCACTTTGAAGTCAAAAGACTCTTGAGCACTATGCTCTTTAGAAACTGTTTGCAAGATTGGGGTTTTATGAATATGATCTTGATAAATACTAGTTTTATAATTTAAATATGAAAGCATTCTCCCAAAAGGGTGATGACTTTGAACAGTGGCCATTGTGTGTGTGTGTGTGTGTGTGTTCTATGTGAGGAACAAAGTTGGAACACAGTCTTCTTATAACCTCCTGTCAGCAGCTGTTCAAATATTGTTCCTGTGCTTCCAGCCCTGCAGAGAATTTGGCTTACAAATATAAACACTGTTAAGTTTGTACATGGTCTTTTTGCTAAAAATAACAGCTACTGGTAAGTAATATGATAATACACTATTCTTTTTCTAAGTGATGACTGTAAAGTTTTCATGGAGGCCATTGGCAAACTGATGCCATCTTGTTTGGTTACTCAAAACTTTTCAGAGGTCATTTACAAAATCAAATTATTAACAGGCTGATCTCACTGCAGAACTTGAGTTAGCTGCTGCAAATCCTGATGAGAAAGCTGGCTTACAGGTAACAGGGTCAGTTACTGTGAATTTTTTTTTCACTATGCTTGGTGAAATGTTGCCAAGAAAAAAAAAAGGTGCCATTTCAATGGATGTGTGACTCCTATGTACACAGGAACTAAATAACTACAGTAATACAAAATCATTCAAATGAAACAAAACAGCCTGCAGAATAACAAGAAACCCTGGAAACACTTTTGTCTTAAAATAGTTTTTAAAATAAAATGAATATTCATGAACCTGTAAAACATTTATGACATGAAATTACGACAAACATAAAATTTTTACTCTTTCATGGAAGCAATGCTTAAGCAATGTTAAGTACCTTCTCACTTTAGGTACTCAAGTAACTGATAAACAAATAATTAAAAGACTTAAGAAGCAAGGCAATATATAAAAGGGGAAAATACCTCTTCTGATATTACATTGTTCTTTATCTTATTCATAGGATTAAAAATCAACGCTGTAAGAAGAGTTTAATATGTTTTTTCCATGTTATATTCCAACAAAACATCTATAGTTTATGTCTGCTGCTAAAGATTTTCAGCCATTTACTTGGAAAGTAGTTCGTCAGTCTAATAGATCTCTGTCAAAAAGTATTTTGTGAACAGTAACTTACATTTACCCCCTTATTACTCAGAAAATGAAACAGTCCTGAAGAAAAAACATTTTTTTCCTCCATGTCATTTAATTATTCTTTATCTGAGAGAGCTAATAATTTTAAGTGTTTGTACAAGTCTTGTATGTAATAATGTTTTCAATTTATATCGAGATTTGGTACTGACAGAGACAGTGAAGAACTTGATTTCATTTCTGACTCCTTTGTTGTCTGAAAATGCGTTATAAAATTTTCTTCCAAGTAATCATTGTAGCTTTTTGGACTTTTCCCCTTGAACTAGAGAGCAAGGGAAGTGACTGGACTGTAACTTTTAATACTGAAGTAAGTTGTAAGAAAAACCCCTACATTACTAGTAGTCATAGAATTCTGGATTTGTTTAGAATAAGGATTACTGAAAATGTTTTCTTGAATTATGCTTCTGCCACACATAAAACATGATATAGTGAAACTATGAGTAAAGAGCTGTGCTTGATATTTACACAGGAAGAATTTTCATGTAAGCAAGCCCTTTGCTGATGACCACATTGAAAAATGAAGGAATTTGTATTATAGCTGTTAGTAGCTGGGAGCAGGCCTTGAAATCTGCTGTCACAGTGTTATTTTCACGTATAGTGTATTCGATTGTATGTTATCAAATTTACTGCTTTGGCTCAATTTTTATTTTTTTGTTTTCAAATCTGTTGTTATCTTTTGGGATTATTTTTGGTTTCAAATGATTGCCTATATTTGAGGAAATAAATGCTGAGCACAGTAAAACCAAACTTAATTCATTTGTTGAATGTCTCACCACCGTGTTCCTCAATTACTCTTTTAGCCACAGAGCCATAGATTATTCTGCTAGGGGGGTGTAGGGGAGTGGGTAGAGGTCACAGTGTTTCCTCGGGGACACGTCAGTACATATGTAGATAGGGAAAATGGCCAAACTTCATCTTTTCCAGTGAGATGGGCAGAGACCCCTCAAATACCAGAAGTCTTACAACATTTACAGTGAACATTAGTTTCAATTCCTTGGAAGTACAGCTCCAAGGAACTCTTGAAAGCACATTCTGAAAACTTCAGACAGAATAATGCAGCAGCCTAAAGCTTTTCCAATATATCTGCAGGACACATTTATTTCAAATCATAGAGATATAGATATGGGTGTTTCAGACTCACCTGTCCTTGCTCTATTTTTTTCTGAGTTACTGGGATTACTTCTCAATTAATGAAAACATTATCATGTCAGGAGATTATTTATGTTTGCATCATGTCCTGAGTAGAGATGTTCTTACTAAACAAAATGCACAATCAATGTAATTAAGGCTAGATGTTTTTAAAATTCTTTGCTACAGCTAGAAGTGCTGTACTTCTGAGTATATAGTGCATTAAAAATTGAGCTGAAATGAACTTTTAACACTTAGGTCACCAGAGTTTCTGAATTAATCAGTAATTGGGGCTTTTTTTCAGTATGGAAATACACTAAATTTTTTTACTTCTATCTAAATGTGAAAAATTATAACATTAATGCTCCTAAAATTCGACAAATGGACCCAGAAAGCAAACAGTCTAAACTGTAAATGGTAGCATCCATATAGAGATGAAGTTAAAAGATTGCATAACCTAATGCAGAAGAACATGTATGTCTTCTTCGCTAGAAACACTTTGTAGTTTAGATGGGGAAGTGACAAGCAGATTTGGAACTGCAAACATTATACATAAGTCAGCAGACATAAATTAAGACTGAGATGCAATTTCTAATATCTTATTGAATTTTAGAAATGTGTTTTAGTTGTCTAAAAGAAAACAAAGAAGCAAGAAAAAGCATACTTTAGGCACTTTCCTATCAGTAGAATAATGTATGATTATCAGTTAAAGTTTACTCTGACAACTCTCAGAAATCAGACTTATTGGAGTTAGAGGTCGGTCTGATAGACAAAAGAGCTGCTCAGAATATAGAATGTTTTCTAAGACATGGACACGGATGTTATCAACAACTAAAATAGTGTGCTTTTTGCTGTCATCTGAACTAACATATTTTTAATGATAATGAAATGGTAACACACCCCAAATAGATAAATAAAAGTTGAATATTTTTAATCTAGCTCTGAAACTGTTGTGTTCAGTATCTTAAAATTTAAAAAAAAAAAAAGTTTTTAACTATTTTTTCCTTATACCTTGAATTTCCCTGAAGTTTTCCTTTTATGCTCAGGAACCACTGTTATTCACTTTATCCCATGAAATCAGATTATAGGCCTCCAGGGCTGTGATATGATGCAATGATGATGTGTTTTCTAGCATTTTACATTAAAGACTAACTTTAATATATTGCTTTTCATAAAATTGTATCCCAAGACCCTTTTAGAGCATGACAAATTGCAAGCCATAAGACAGTTTGTGCTATATGTCATGGAAAAGACTTGTTTAAATTCATTGGATGGGGAGCAAATTAAAGCACTCATTGCACATGGCCAATAAATAACATTTTCATTTATTCAATAGTTACGTTATCTATTTCTGTAGCTCTTAAGCCTGCCTATGTTGCTTTCAACAATGAAAGGTGACAGCAAATTTGCTTTTCTGAAATAATTAGCACATTCATCAGGGCATATTAAGCAATTCTGAATTATGTTTTCTTGTAGATGATTTTTTTTTGCAGTAAAACTGAGAATCAGCAAATTCATAAATCACAAAGACAGCAGAATGCACTGAGTACCAGCCAAATAGGAACTAAACATTTCCTCAGAAAAAGTAATGAAAACAAATAGCATTTTGTCAAGTAAAATGGAGAAACATTAATAATAAAAGCATGATTGAAAGCTCTAGTGTCAGAATGCCTTTGAAATATAGCATAAAAATTACATTGCTGCTGGACAAGAATGGTCCTGAAACTCCCAGTTTTACTCCTATATCCACATTTATACTTCTTTCAAGAAATCTATTTGTAATTGTATTGATGGGTTTATTCCTAGAGGGACAATATCGCTGCACTTGATTTGAATCTTAAAAAGTCTATTTTTCCTTCTCACAAAGTAAGAAAATGAGAAGAAAGGACAGGAAGAAGGGGGAAACCAACAGAACGGTAACTTAACAAAAGTTTTATTACATTGTAAATTTGTAGGTCACTCAATTAAAAAATATTAGCTTCTGTTTTAATTTAAAGCCTTTAGAGATCATTTAATCTAACTCACTGCTTGAACCGGAGTCAGATTACTCTAAGTTTTTTATTGCTTCCAGTAGGTAGAAATGGTGCAACCTCTCTTGGCAACAGTGTTTGACCACTCTCGTGGTGTAACTTTTTCCTTCTTATCTAGTTAGAATCTTCTGTCTTCCAACTTATTGCCTCTTGTCCCATTCCTGAGTGCCAATGAGAAGATTTTGGCTGCATTGTCTCTGTGGTCTTCCATCAGGAAGCTGAACACAACAAGAAGATCCATCCTGAGCCCCCTCTATAGATGAAAAAAGCTACTGCTTCGTCTTTATACAGCGTCTTCTACTGGGCTTCCTCCTTTACATCAAGTCTTTTCTAAGACTTGAAAGCCCAGAACTGGTCTCAGGACTTCAGATACAGTCTCATAAGTGCTGAAGAGCAGGGAATTATCACTTTTCTGACTTATCACTAGGTTGTTGCTAATGCAGTCCACTAGGCCACTGGATTTCCAGGCTGCAAGAGCACATTGCTAACTCATGTTCAATCTACTGCACACCAGGAACCTCAGTTCATTTCTAGTCAACTTGCTCACAGACTATAATGTAATTGGGTTATTCTGTCCCAGACACAGGGCTTGATTACCTTTGTTGAACTTTGTGAGATTTTTCCAGCTTCTCCAGGCTGCCCCTGCAGGATAGGGACTGCTCCGTGCAGTTTATCTGGGCTGTTTGTCACTTATTCCAAGATAAAGCTTTGTGCATGTGTGCAACTCCTTTGCAAAGACTGAGTCCTCACATCCTCACCTTCCCAGCCTACCTTTCCTGAAGTGCTTGTATCCATTCCTTTCAATACATCCCTGTAGTCCTAATGAGATCATAGCACTACACCCATGCACAGATTTCTCATTCTTCCTGTGATAGTGTAATTGTGTAGAGGTACTTGAGATGAACTTTTAGTGATGCTTTCAAAAGAGACATGCTTAAGATGAACTCTCAGTGATTCCTTCAAAAGAAGTGGAAGAGCCTGCTTCATCAGGTTCTCCTCTGGTCTCTTTGTCCTTGCCCTTGCACTATGATAAGCTTTCTCCAGCATACCTAGTTGAAAGACCTTCTCGTCAGGTCAGTAAGCCTGTTCTCTTTATGTCTTGAGGCAGATCCTCAAATAGTGTAAAATGATGTAGCTATGCTGACAGGAAGGGACTTATGCTATTTTACAGCATTTAGGAAAATGGTGGTTTCATTTCTAAGGCTGGTATTCACTGCATTATTAACTTAATGTGTAATCCAGTAATTACATTAATCTGACTTTATTCCAAACCAAAAATGTAGAGCTCAGGATTAGAGATGTTCTAAGTTGAGTTTGAGTAAAGTTGATAAAGATAGGAATACAATAGCTGCTCAGTGTTGCTAATGGAAGCAGTCTGTGCAATGTTTTGTTTCACTGTGACTACTCTCTGCTGGGCTAGATTAACTCAGGAACTGATAAATCTCATGGAAATTATTTAACCTACCTGTAGTGAAACTGAACACTTAGTCTTTTTTGACCTACTCATGCAATGTTATCAGCTTCCAGGTGGGTATTTTAAAGCAGCTTTTATTGAGTATATGCATCTTAAGAAAATACAAGTTTATACTCTATGGACATGTCTATTTCAACCAAAAATTCTAGAAGTCTTTTGTCTACGTTACCATCTTTCAGTTTTTTTTTTTTTTTTTTCATAGAGAAGAATAAAAGTAGTTCAAGTTTGCAAGCTCGTTGACAGGGAATTTGAAAACTGAAATCAGGATTGTGATTCCATTTTTTTCTTGTTATTAATAGTCTCACACTTCATAATGAGGCCATCCCAAAACTGTTAATCTAAATAAAGTGATTTTGTTTCCCCCAGCACATTGCTAATTAACCTAATTTTGGTCATACTGTGGGATGGAAGTAAAGCAGATAGGAGAAAGATAATACTTGCTCATTAATTGGCTCATGCCACAGGTGGCCTTTTTGCAGTGAAGTCAGACTTCACTGTTTCAGACTGGCATTGAACCCTTCTAAGACACTGAAACAATCAGTTGAAAGAGTAAAAGAAATAAACTGTAACTGTACTTGTGGCTAGAGTGCTAGCAGTAAAAATATCTCATCTGGATTCTTTACTTTGCTCTTCAAGAGACATGTGGCTTTGGATTGGATTTGTTGACGTTTTTACCCACAACATAAATATGTTCTTTTTTTGAAGGAGTTTGCTGTTTCCTCAACAGCTAGTTCTGAAAGCAGTGCTGAAAGGTGCGTAATACTCTGATGCTCTGTGTTTTTGCAGTGGGAGCCACGTAAATAACTGAGATTGGCGTCAGGAAGGTGTTCTAAGTGTACTTTGCCAGATTGCTGTGAAAAAACCAGCTGGAACCAAGTCCTGCCTTTGCTGACATTAAGGATTACCGGGGAAAGGGAATCTGTTTAGAAACAGAGCACAGAACACTGACTTAGAAGGCTTAAATGTAGGAGAAGAAAAGATTAGAGAACAGCTGGTTGAGAATCTTCTGACCAGATGTCTTTTTGTCAGAAATTATTTGAATGTTGAATAACACTTTAATAATAGATTTTTCTTTAGCTCTTTTGAATTTATGGTCAAAATATACAGGTAAATAGTAATTCTGTCCAAGAAAAAAACATGAGCGAAATGTTCCCTTCTTTGTCACTTGCAGACTACAAACTTAAATAGTTACAGTTTCCCATAGAAAATGTATATGTAAACTATCACTTTATTTTTGCTTCTTTCCTCCTTCCCTCTTGCCTGAAAATTTTGAGCAGAGCATTTCTGAACTCTCATAAATCCTAGATATTGGAGAGAGAGAGTAAGAAATAAAAAGGAACAGCGAAAATTAATGTAACTCTGTCTTGAAAAATGTAAAGTATAAGAATTTGATATGAAAAGTCATGTGATGCCAGAGCAGATTCTAAGGTGTGTGAAGGTGATATTTGGAGAACAGTGACAGAATTTTAGTTGCGATGCCTTAGATATTACAGATTCACAGAATGGTTGAGTTTGGAAGGGACCTCTGGAAGTCATGTTACCTAACCCCACTGTTCAACAAGGAACACCTAAAACAGTTTGCCCAGGACCATGTCCTATGAAGTATGGAGATGTTCTTGGCTGAGAATGACTTAAGGCAAATTTTTCAAACTCTTGTCTTCTACTTAGCAATTTTGGCAAGCGAAATCCAGAAGTCCAACTGGTTAACTTTTGTCTAACAGTACATCAAAACTAGTTTGGTTTTGTTTATTTATTTGTTTTTATTATTTGTTTTGTTGTTACTGGGATGATGTTTATAGGACTGCTACTAGAAGAATATCTGAACAATTTTTTGTTTTGGAAAATTGATTTCTTAAACAAAATAAACATAGGAAGGAGAAAAAGTGTATGCATAATATAAATAAGCTAGGCAAAGTCATTCTTAGCTGTTGGAATTGTAGATCTGAATTTGCATAATCAGTTGTTAATCAAAGAGTGGAACTTCAAGGCTCTTCTGGGCTGCAGGGTGGTTAGAAAAGGATTTCACTTATTCTTTTAGCTTTGTCTAGTTAGCAAGAATGCCTCAGCTGTGTTCTGCAAGTGATTGTAGTTTCCATAATTGATAGTTATGTTAGAATTCTTATACTGCAAAAGCAATAATTAAGATTTAAACTCTAATACATGGATGGTGAAGTATTGTTGGAAGCAGATGCCCTAAATTAGACATGGCTTCTACAGAATGGATCATTAAAACATGCTAATTGCTTTCTATATAAAAAAATCCTTGTTGCATCATTTTAATACTTGTCAGAGTACATGCCCAGGGCTATGTTGTTGCTATACAGCCAACGAAAATTCTGATGCAAATATGACTGTTTTCAATATTTGCAACTTTGAATTTTAAAGCAGTACAATGTGTATGGCTGTAGGTTTTGTTCAGTCAGATTTTTGTTTAGGAGAAGTCTCTTTACAGAATTAAATTGTAAAAGGTATCCTTAGCAATTCAATGCATTAAGCATCATCAATACTAAATGCATTTGCTCTGATGAGGTTGAAAAGATGTGAAAGAGAGCAACAATACTCCTGAGAAAACGTACTCCGGGTAATAATAACGAGCAGCAGTAAAATTGGTACAGCAATTTGAAGGTAATTAGCCAACAGGACAAAAAGACCATATGGTCAGGCATTATGCTTTACTTAGTTTTCATTACAGATTGAGCCTTTTGTCTAATTAACTTAGAGTTTGGGTTTTTTTATGTGGTATGTATCATACTAAAATAGTGTAATGTATTAATTAATATAAAGATGTCCACATGTTTGGGTTATTTTTAGCTATATTTTCTCTTCCAGATGGAGAAGCTGATGTAATTTCATTTTACATTTGATTTTAGGTAACAGGAGACAATCAAAGTATATTTTAAGATTTGTTTCTAGTATGTTAGCATTAACTAGAGACATAGATTTGCATATTACCGTGATAATTTCAAGATTTGAATTATACAATTATTCGCAATTTTACAATTCGATTTCAGAATTTGCTTAGGCCATTACAGTATAACTGATGATGGTGACTAAAGGGGAATGCAGAAGTGTGATGTCAGAAAAATAGATATGCTTTCAATGGACATATACAAGAATAGATCACAGTCTGATTACTGTGTTACAATAAAGGCAGCAAGGAAGCGATGTTTCTCATACATCCGTAAATTTCATAGAGCCTTCTGTTTATACAGTCTCTAGGGGAGCTTAGACAGCTTTGCTGTTGTAAAATCTGGTTAGTTATGTGAAAACCCATAGCTTAACTGAGCTGGGATAGCAGCAAGACATGAGCTATGCATGTTTAACTACAGGACCAGGTATCACTTAAGCAATTGGATGTTGACATCTTATCCTCTTCCAGTCATTCATGACTGTTTATAAAAACCCCACCTTTGTGCTTTACAAGAGATTTCAGGACATCCTGTCACACAGAGAGTTCTGGAAATACTTCTAGGCTGATCACCATCATGGAATGGTGTGAGGCCTGAAGAGCTTCAGTTGGCTGGTGGGCTGCATTGAATGGTCTTCTCAGTAGGACTAAATAGGTTGAGTGTCAGCATCATGTTCACAGGACTGTACTGTTCCATAACTAATTTATCAGGTCTCTGGTAATGAAATCTGTGAAATAATGGAATAATTTTTTTTAATGGAGAGTAAGATTACTGTAAGAGAAAAAAGCCTTGCATAAAGTAGCATTTCTTATACATCAGGAAAAGTTTACACTTGATGGGAGTTACTGTGTAGTAATAAACATGTACAATGAACCCTCTGTTTCCCATGCAAGAAAATGTCCTCAAAACTTGTAGACTGACACTCTGAAATTAAACTGCACTGCCTTAACAGTGCCTACAATCCAACAGAATTTCAAACGAATATAGGGACACCTGATACTGGCTTGAACCATATGTTTCACTTGATTTAGAATTTTAAATTCTGTTTGTTTTCAGTGAAACCTCTTAATTATGAAAAAAGAGTCAAGAACCACATTTTGCATGTCTACAATTAATTAATTTATATTACTTTTGTATTCATAGTAGAGCAGTGACCATACTGATAGGAAGGCTTTTAATCCAAAACATTTACTTTCTTCATGAATAGCTGCACACGTGTATGTTTACATGTATTTATATTTGAGGTGATGGGGTGAATTATTTTATAGATCATGGTTAGTAACAAAGAATTAAAGCCTTGTTCCAAAAAAGATAGGAGGTAAACAAAACATTAGATTTGGTTAGGTTAGATTTATATGTGTGGTAGAGAAAAAAAATGCATCAGTTTTACATTCCCAATAGAGATTGCATACTCAAGAAGGGAACGATCCAAGAGTGAGAAACATGAGTATATGACTGAAAAAAATTTTATTTTTTTAAATCTAGTTCTAGGATTATGATTGAGAAGAGTTTATTAATCCTATGCTTTATATTTAACTTCTATCTGGAGAAGAATTGCTTTTTTGATAAAAGCATTTTACTCTAGTGAGCTGACCTAAAGTGCCATGTATTTGCTTTCTCCAATTGCCATCATTGCTATTGCTACTTGTGCTAATAATACATTTATTTGATTTAGACAGAACATGGGAACGGTATTTGACATCAATTTTGTGCTTGACTGTCAATAAGCTATGATGAGAGAGCATGAGAGAGAGAGAGCACAAGACCTCTAAAATCCATACTGTTTGCTATCTGCAGGTCAGAAGAACACAACTGGTGGAAGTGAGTTAGAAAAGAAAGAGAAATGCAGGCTAAGCAAATGGGAATACATTCAAGGTAAAACTGAGGATCCTTATTTCACTGGCATGCTTATTCAGCCAATGACAGACAGTCCCGTGTAAAGGATTGCAGTAAAGTTGCAATTTAAACAGAAATTTAACAGAGGATAAGGCTCTATAATTTTTCAGTGAAAATGTCTTTTTCAAAAATGGTAAGACGTGAGAGAAAGTCTGGTAGTGGAAGGAAGGAGCAGGTGTTCAGAGTTGTTATTTGTGGTAGAGTGAACATAGGTATTGGTGACTTTTTAGAGAAGATTAAGTAATCAAGTCTAAAAATGAAAATTAAATCTTTAGCTACAGATATCATAGATACATGTGGATACATATATCTCTCATGCATTTATAGCATGCTTTATCCTTTATTCCTTTGTGATCATCTTTGCATAATATGTAGATGCATCAAGACCCTGAGTATTTCTGACTGGGCACAGCAGTCAGGAAACAACCTAAATACTTGAAATAATGTGGTGTGATATGTTATACTATCAATCTATTTTGTGCTATTTACCTTTTCCTCCAAGCTGTGAGTTAGATTTAGTTCAGAATCAGGCAGCCTATTAGCAAACACTTTATAGGTTTTAGACACATTTGTGAAGATGACTTTATTCTCCAAAGAAATCAGCATTCTAAATGACAAATGGAAAATAGCAAATGCACCCAGAGATTTAGTTTTTCTCTTATCTGAGAAGTACAAATAAACTAAGAGGTTTAAACTAAGATCAGCATTACACTGATCTCTTTTCAGTCTTCTGAACCGAAAATCCAAGTTCTTTGTAATAAATGAAGCAGTTGTGATTGAAATATAGTTACAGCAATAATTTTTGTAATGTGATATAATTTTCTTGGAGAAAATATCCTTATTTTCACTGCTTTAGTAATAAAGGATGTATATCACATTTCTAAGACAGAATATCATCCTTACCTTACCTCTTGCCTATATAAGCATCCTGTTGTTGCTGTTGCCCTGTAGCAGACAATGGGGTAACACTGTTGAGCCAAGATGATACTGCGTGTTGCTGTTCAAATGTTTACATTCTGAAAGACCTACTTGAGAAACATTTAAATGCAGGCAACAGACTTGTTTATAAGCTTTGACTATACTTACAACTGTCTTAACTTCCTCTCTGTGTGCAGTATAAAATCTCAAAGAAAATACTCTGATATTATGTTAATACTGTAAATTAAATAGTGGCCTAACAGAAATTGTCAGTTTATCATATTCAGATGAGATGTCCATATCTGAGTTATCTATAGCAAATATTGTTTCACAGAGTCCCTATCTATGCATAATTAAGTTTTATTTAAAACTCTTGATAGCTTAAATCAGTTATAATTACAGATTACCTACTTAGAGAGAAATTAAAAAGACTATGAGCATTTAATTTTAGAGCTAGATGCCATTATGCTTTTGTTTTATTCAACATTGCAGAAAATTGTTCTAACATTATCTAAACTCTTAGAATTCTGAAGACTGACTGTTCAAACTTACCTGAGTGCCAATTATAGATTAGGTCTTAATGTGACAAAAAATAGTTATGGAACATTAGTTTTTCTGAAAGAATGAGATTACTCTCAAAGAATAAGATTAGTTTGTAGTCATAGAGAACATAGAATTCAGATCACATTGGCTTAAATTAATATATTTTACATACTATGTAAGTATTTCCTCAAGCTTGAGTTTTTACCAAAATGGTAATATTCCGCAGTGCTGTCCTAGAGTGACAAAAATAAAAATTCATTACAGGTACATTTGTTCACTAGTGTTCTAACCTCAGACAGGGAAAATGCTTCAAAACTTGAAAAGAAAAAAAATTACAATATTGAAGAGATGCACACTGTATACTAAACGTAATAGATGTAAAACTAATTTTTTTTTTATCAGCAGTTGCAAATTGATTTTAAGGAAATACTGAAGATTCTTCAGAACAAAACATAGTCTGTAACGAAATATGAGAAGCTAATTGTAAGAAAAACTATAAATAAACTTTATCTAGAGCAAGTTATGAAACAATTGTAGAAACTACCTCTGGGTCTCTGGAGGCACCATCTGTTCCCCTTCATTAATCAGATATCACAAGAAAAGGTATTACTTAATTACACTGTTTTTCTTTCTTACATAATTTCAAAAACAGAGATATCGTAGTGCAACACATATACCATGACAAAATTATTAATGCTGTCTTTTGAGGTGTTTACACCTGCAAATATGCTTGCACTGCTGCACTGCTGAAAGCTGATAGGATAATTTTTTGATGATCAAATTATTCTCTATTAAAAATAACATGTAGCAGGAAAGAAACAGCAGATGCTGTATGGAGATTGGTGTTGAAACAGAGATGTAGCTTTCTATGAATTGATATTAGCCGTATAAATTTGTGTAGATGAAAGAGATATGTACCAATCTTCAGTCCCTTAAAAGTACATACATTAAAATACAATTTTCTGTTTATATCTTTGACTAATGTATTTAAGGTAACAGTACCATTTTCTGACTGTGATGTTGCTTTAGCTATGAAAAATGAATTTACATCAAATTTTAACTTAACATGTGAAACCTTTCTTTTAAAATATATTGTGGAGTCCTTTACATGGGAAGCACTGTGTGATCCTTGTCTAAAAAAATAGCTTAAGATTCCATTTTTTACATTAAGGCACATGGGGCTTTCTTTTAAAAAGTGTTAGGCACAGGAGACAATCATAATGGTTTAACAGTCTAAACCAGATAGATTTGATTATAAGTTTTTATCGAATATCTTATAGAAATTAATTATTATGGATGATACTACATCAGGAATGCTTCCCATAAATCAGCATTGTAGACAAATAAGTCAAACTTAATGGCATCACAGCAGGATTGTTGACCAATATGTCATGTCTGAAATTTTTCACTTCTTATTGCCAGTCTTCAACATAGATATAATTTTTTTTGGCCTGAGATGTATGGAATTCTGGATACAAACAGTCTATTAATTCAAGAACTTAATATAAAACTTTCTGTTAAATAAAAGTTTCTTAAGTTATATGTAAATACTACTTCTTCCATTCTTCAAATTTTTCTGCTACTTTTGATGTTTGCAATCCTTAATATGAAAGGCTAAAACACATTTTCAATACAATATTGTCAAATACAAAGAACATTGATCTGAATATGACAGCCAACATATTGGAACTGCCAAAACAGTGAATTGGTGCTCTTTATGTTTTGTAAGTGTTGAAATATTTCAGAAGTGATCTACTTTGTTATTTTGAAAGCATGGTTTCTATAATACCCATTTCTCCTTCAAATCTAATCAGTTGTTAGAACTGCTTTGAAAGAAAAGTAGACATGTACTATCAGAATACAAAAATCATTGAAAGTGAGAAAATGCATTCTGGCTTGTCTTTGAATATTGAAATGCTCTTTTCAAAAACTCTCATTGCTATCAAGCAAAATGCATGCTGAGGTTATGAAATCAAGTACACCAAATTGTGTCCAAAGACAGCTTTTCTAATCAGAGGAACAGATAATTTAAGTAAGTGTTGAAGTGAAAATGCCACTGCTCTGTTGGTGTTCCCATTTTATTTCAATATTCTTCTTAATATTACAGCTTGGCAAGGCAAACACAGAATAATTTATAATTTTCACTTTTAGTCGATTACTTTTGTTTTTGCTTAGATTAGGTGTAGACAAAGTTGCTATCCACTAAGGGAATCTGTGATCTAAGGGTTTCATTCTGCTCCATGACACTTATAGCAAAGCATCCATAGTTTAAGTGATGCAGACCTTTAATAAATAGCTTTCTTTATTAAAGAAATAAAGGTGAAAAAATTGAGCTATAATCCTATTGGCAAGGCCAATAGAATAGGAAAAGAATCTGAAGTGAGAGAAAAATCACCTTTTCGTGAGATAGCAGCAGCTTTTTGAGAAAAATTTAGGAGAATTTATACACTATTGCAGACACATAGGTATAGAAACTCAAATCGTAATGTTAGTATAGCCCTGAGCCCAAAGTACTAAGTTCTACCTCTCAGTTTAGCACTACAACAGATGCATTCAGATGTTTTGAATACTTTTTTTTTCTCACATCCTTTACATTAAGGCTCAACAGTGATAGTAATTTTCAAACTCCTTCATTTGACAGAAGACTACTTCCATTAAAGGAATGGCTTTTCTTTTTTAATGATGGATACTAGTATTCATTTTTACTAGGTATTTGAAGACACATTCTTTTACATTCTGAATATGTGGCTCATATCAGCATTTCTGTGAATTTACAGTAACATAAATTCTTCAGTGAAATAATTTGTGCATTAATATAGGTATGGCTTCAAATTTCTTTGAGTTTCTTTTTTCTTTAAAGATAAAGATATGAATTTTTGTGCTATCCAAGATTAAAAAAATTAAAATTATGTTTATTTTAAATTATTTAAGTTTAAAATTTAAAATTATGAGGTAGTGTGTAAAATCGAGCCTGAACATCAACCCTATGCTGCTTTTGTTATTTTATTGTTGTTATTACTCTTCCCGTTAATTCTTCTGAAAACTTCCACCTTGCTTCCTACAAATGGGATCCATAGTCTGTAATTGTGTTTGTAGCAGTATTTCTGTTCATGTTTCCAGAAGATTTTGCCTTCATTCAAGTGGTAGGACAGAGTACCTGTTCATTTCATATAAAAATAGCAGTATGCCTGATTGTTACTTTGAGTTTAAGAAGTCTCTCTCATTCTGCAAGACCAAGCTGTGATTTTGCTATAGATCAAGTAAGAGCTCTCAAGAGCTGTACTTTAATGCAAGCAAATATAAGTAGCCTTATCTTGCTCTGCATTGTGACTGAGAATAGAGACTGGTAAATGAAGATCATTCATCTAGATTTTGTCATGCAACACGGTGCGATGAGGATTTAACTAAACATATTTATTGAGTGCAAACAAATGATCAGGAACAGTAAACAGACAGAAAATGAAATAAATTGATGCAATTGAACTGCATGCAAATTTAAAGCAGCTAACACAATCCAAAAGCAGGCAAATCTTGGATCTGTTCAGCTTTTCTCTCTTCTTTGGAGCCAAACCTCTTAAAATAAAAGCCAGACATGATCTAAGTTGATTTAAGGCCCTGATGCTAGTGAAAATGATGGTTCAGTACTCTGTAACACCTGTTTTCTTTCCTTGTTGTCTGTCAGTGATAGTCTTCATGCTGCTTTAAGGTGAATCAGTCAAGGTCATAGACCCCACTAAAATCTAATCTGGCAAAAGAGGGGAAAAAAGGGACTTTCTTTTACTCTGGATCGACTTATGCTGCCCTTGAAACCTATAGGAAACTTAAGATTTCCTCTAGATTTCTTAGATTTCTCTTTAGATTTCTGTGAAGCCTCTTTGCTTTTAAAGTTAATAGACCGAAATGTGAATTTAGAAATGCCACCACATTACACTATTTATCTACACATATGCTTGCAAATATGTTCTCATATTTAAAGATAATGGCAATCAGACCACTTAATTTACCAATCTTTATGTGCTGAACCATTTGAGACTCTTGAGAGTTATTCCATTTATTTCTATAATATAGTTAAGTATTACGTTGCTCATAATTTTCAGTAATTTATCTAAAATTGTCACAGCCTTGGAACTTCTTTTTCATAAATATATCCTTTATATTTAGCAAAACAGCCAAATTAAGTAAGCAAGGATACCTGGTCATGTAAATAATTTTTATGGCTCTTACATGCTGAGAATTAACATTGGTGTTTAGGATTTAAGACTAACAAGTAGAGTAACAGAAGGGAGCTGGGCAGAAAATAGTATGTATTTTATCATTAATTGGATCTATTGGAGAGGAAAATGTCTATGGTTCTGTCAAATTCTAATTCTGATGAATGCACTGTGGCTAATAAATTACTGTAGCCTTTTAAAATAATAAAAAAAGCATCCCTTAGTTCATCTTCATGCACTATATTTCAAGTCTACCTTAACATTAGTTAAGTTTACAAACTCACAAAGAATATTTATTTGTGGTCAAAAACTTCCCAAGTGTATATTTTGTAAGGTCTCTTACTGTGATGCCTGGGTTGCTAATATCAACAAACATCATTACAGCCCTTAAGACATCAGCGGTGTGTTCTGGAAAATAAATAAATAAACTTTGACCTTAACAAGGAAAGCAAGTTTTTTGTGGGATTAAGTTTCTGTTTGTTGTTTGAGTGTTTTTTTTTTTTTGCTTCTTCTTAAGCATTAGACATGAGGGATGCTTGTTTATACTTAGATATAAAGAGCTAAGAAAATTTATAAGTCTTTACTGATGAGAGACCTTTACCAAAGACAGCTTGTTCAGAATGGTTGTAAATCAGGCAGCTTATTGTCTTCAGGAGAACTGTTCCATTTGACAACACCAAGAATGTGTTACAAATTTTGACTAGTTCTGTAGTCTATATGTGTTTTAAGCCATGGGACTCCTCTTCCCTCTTCCCTCTTCCCTCTCCTCTCCTCTCCTCTCCTCTCCTCTCCTCTCCTCTCCTCTCCTCTCCTCTCCTCTCCTCTCCTTTCTTTCTTTTTTCTGTCTCACTAAATGGTACAGGGACACATGTATTTCAGCATCAGGGCATCCCTGAGACATAGATGAAAACATGACTCTTCAGGTGACTCATTCTCAAATTTCTAGTAGGCAAACCAGCAGTGGTCAAATCAAGTCTGTCTGTAAGGATGTGTCTCTAATACTGAAAGAGCTTTTCGAAAGAGCAAATACTATCTTGCACCTACTATCTTTCAACTGCTCTTTTTCTTCCTATGTGTAAAACTTAAGCTGTCACACAGCTGGTTTAGCAGCTGGTTAAAACAGTAGCCAGGTAGTAGCAGTAAGGAGGAGGCATTAAATCAGGATATTGCAGTCTTTACATTTAAATGGAGACCTATAAGTCTTTAAACTTGTAGTAAATATTTACACTGAGCTGTATTCAATATAGAACATCCTAATTTGACAAAGACACTATAGCTACCACGTGTTTTTAGTATTTGATGATTTAGCTTTCTGAGTGGACCTCATGGTTTTATTTATACAATGGAGTGATCCAGGACTTTCCATATTCTGCCAGATGTCTTTAGCTGAGATCAGTGGGGATGTTTGAGTTAGAATCTCAGGGATATACAGTACCGGCTACAAGCCTAGGTATTCCTAAGAACTACTTGTATTACTATCCAGATCCAAAATTGATCACACCAGCTGGTCTGGTATGTATGCTGTTAAGCTTACTCGATGAAAAATAAATACACATATTTTCTCAGTCTTTCAGTCTTATGGTATATTACATTCTGGACCAACAAACAATCTTAAACTTTACCTAAGATCAGTTTGTCTTTATCTCATTGAGACTCATACCAAATTAATTCAGGTCACTTTCAATAGTTGTGCGGAAATTATTATACTGATGCTTCAAGTCAACATTGAATGTTCATCATTCTGCAATTCTTTAAATTTTGGAATATAGTAGTCACAGAACATAAAAAAGAAGATACATATCTCAGTGATAAACAAGTAATTAATTTTTCTTTGAAAGGAGAAGAAGGTAAAGAGCAATAAAATAAGCTGTGAAGATTTTGGAAATAGATATGGTTTTTAAATTGATAAACAAACAATGCAGCCTTGCATTTGCAATTCTGAAGATAGATGTCAGCACTTTTGTAATAAAAGTAAGGAATATATAAATCTGCAATAAAAATTACTTCCAGAATGACTTGATTTTATTTAGATTTCTAACTCCAGAACTTTTGTATTACATAGGAGAAATAATATCTGATATCTTGGTTAAAATGTATATCATGTTTGCATAGCATCTTTTAATTATCATCAAATAGACGGTTTTCAGTAAGTGAACACACTACTGTTCAAATGAAGAGAGAGAACATTAAGTTCTTAATATATGATACTGGGAGCAGGAAGAGAAAGTTTTGATTTGGCCACTAGATCCTGGGTAATTTATGAAACCTTGCATGTAGTTTCATTATCATTTAGTAATATGGTTCTCAAAAATGTAAGGAAAAAATGGAAATTATAATATAATGGTTTCTGCTCTGTTTAGAAAAGACAATTTAAAGTGCTTCCATAAGCTCAGCAATGTTGGGTTGTTTTTTCTCACAAACATCCTAAGTTCAAATGTGCCTGTAGACCCCATTCATTCATGTGCAAAATAGCTTTGTAGGGGGTATATAGAAAGTCCTGTCTCCTTGCATACAATGTGGAGCAGTCCTGAGCATGGGCATGCAAGGAAACTCAGTTCCTGAGATTGGTTGCAGAGTTCTTTCTGTATCTGAGATAGTTTTACTGTGTTTATTCGAGTGTGAATAACAGTCAGTTTAGTGCAGTGTTCTGTTTTCTACTTGCAGGCTATATTGCTCACCTACATATTTCTTAGTCTGCTTCAGTACAGATCCTCTGACTAGAGCCTTCTTGTTTTGCTTTCTGGCACATTTTCTACTACAGATTTGAAGGTAGACTGAAGATATTGTCTTAATGTCTCAATACTCTTCATTGTATGAACTCTGGTTCAAGATAACTTAGTAACGATTATAGACTCATGCCATTGAAATTCCAGATTATTTAAATTAACTAAAATGACGTGAAGCAGCTAAGTTAGGGATAGGGACAGTGGATGCTGAAATATTTAGTCTGAGACATATGCTAGACTGGGTGGTAATTTGTAAGAGTACTTAGGTAAAGGGTAATTTGAGTTTGTATTAATTCCCAAATTTGCTCAAATCCAGTAATTTTGTAGTTCTACTGTACATTTACATAGCTCAAATACAACTGTGCCTCTTGTAGATAAGTGATTAAAATAGGAGAGGTTGAATAGTGTATATTTTCACCGATTTACTTTTTTAAAGTTATCTACGTTGCCTTTGGAGTTTGGATTATATGACAATCCTGTTTGTCAAGGAGGCAAACAGCTTCAGAACAGTTTCAACAAGGCCGCAAGGAGCGAGACCTTTGCCTAATTAACTGTAAAATTAATATTTAAGTTAACACCCTATTGACACTCCTAAGTATGATAATGACATGCTAAACTTATAAACATATATGACTATGTTTCTCAACTCTCCACCCAAATCATGTTAAACGTCACCTCAGGGAGGTAGCAGAGAAGTTTAGAGTATGAAAGTCCCCAGGGAGAGGGAGATAGAGCTTTTTTAGCTTTTAATTTTTAGCCACCTTAGCCTTTTGAGCATTTTTGCTGAAGCCGATGCAGAGAGAGAAAGATGCAGTAGGGAGAAAGAGACTGAAGGCCTAGGCGAAACAGCTGATGGACTGTATTCCCTCTTCCTCCACCAAGACAGGGACACCTTCTTGGTAAGAATTGCACGTCTTTTTCACTCTGTGGCAAAGAATCCCCAGGATAAGTATTGGTGGGATTTTTATCATATATTAACACTCTTGCAGTAAGTGTATTTATCAATGTCAATCTCAAATCTGTTATGTCTGTCACCTTAATACATTATCTGTTTTTCAGCCTCCTAAAATTGTCTCATAAACCAAATTCTAACCCTTGACTTTGTGAAGCTGCTTTCCGTTAAAGTCCTCAGGAAGGACTCTGACAGGCAAATGTCAAGCTCTCACTCTTCAAATGACACACTTATGTAAAATAATTGAATTACCCCAGATGTTGTGAGTTATCATGTATTTTCTTTAGGAAGACTACAGAGACATTGAAATCAACACTACAAAAGTGCTTTGATTGGCAAAATTGGATGAAACAGAATTAACGTGAATCTGTCAAGTTCTAGGAAGCAATGAGACAAGTAGATTTGAAAGTACCATTAGGCATCTGCCCAGCTCAAGTAGGTGTCTGAGTGACTTCAGATACGTGATCCTTCAAGCTTAATATTTTCAGAAGTTGTGTCAGTGTAAGCACTAGTTTAAAATCATCTGTTTCCCGATATCCCACAATTTGTAAAATTGTACAAAGTTCAATTTTGAGTATAATTTTATTTGTAGTGCTTCCTTTAACTGCTAGATATTGAGAAGCACAGAGTAATAAAGTGATAGGTAGCAATACACCATAAAAATAGTATCAGAACAATGCCTCTAAGTAATTCTACAGTTAGTCCAACATTTTAAAGTATCAATGAGTGCTTTAACATAAGGATTATGTATGTCTTAGTGTCCTGACTTTGTCTGGGATAGATTTAATTTATTACCTAGTAGATGGTACAGGGCTGTGGTTTGGATTTAGTGTGAAAACAATATTGATAACACTTCCTGTTGCTAAGTAGTGCTTATTCTAAGTGAAGCACTTTCCAGTTTCCCATGCTCTGCTGTCATGCAGGTGCACAAGGAGCTGGGAGGGAGCATGGCCACGACAGCTGACCCAAACTACTCAAAGGACTATTCCAGACCCTAGACCATCATGCCCAGTATATAAACTGAGGAGGGTGATGGGGAGAGGTGAATCGCTCCTGGGGCATCAGTCAGCAGGTGGTGAGCAACTGCATTGGGCATCAGTTGTTTTTTTATTTTATTTCTCTATTTTTTAAATATACCTTTTAATAATAAAAATTTATAATTTAGTAATACTAATATTTTTATTCTATTTTATTTTTATTTAGTTATTACACTGTTCTTAT
>WBNH01012081.1:1144859-1197318 GCA_013401255.1 Urocolius indicus | reverse complement strand
TCCCTCTCCCGTTCGTTGGTGACGGGGTGCTATTTTCTCCCGGCCGAGTCTGGGATCCACTCCCCCTCCAAACTCCTCGTTTTCCATGGTGATCCGTCTCCTCCTGCCCTCCTCCGTGGCTGCTGGGCCGGCTCCCCCTCCCCTTTCCTCCCCCTTAACCCTCTCCTGCCCTCGCCCGCCCCCGGCCTGCGGGAGCGGTGATTTCATCGTGCCCAGCGCGGAGGGGCGGGAGGGGTGGTTGGAGTTGGGGGGGGGGGTGGCGAAGGCAACGTCCCCTCCCGGCCGTGGCTGCCGCGAGTTGTGTCCGGCCTCAGTGCGGGCCCCTCTGCGGCCGGGGCTGGAGCGGGAGCGTGGCTCCGCAGCCCGGGGGCGAACGGGCCCCTCCGCACCGGGGCTGTGCCGCGGGAAGCGGCCTCGGAGCGGGGCCGTCCGCGTGTGCCTTGCGGGACCGGGGGTTTTGGGAGGTGGACCTGAGCAAGGCAGAGTCCGGAAACAGAAATCGCTTCGCTTAGGGCTGATAATAACAGCAACAACAACAGCAAATAATCAAACAAGTCGAGCAAAATTTCTCCTGGAAGTGTGCTGGCAGGCAAACAGTTTGCTGAAAGCGTCCGCTTTTTTGTTGTTCTTTTCGCTGTTTTTTTGTTTGTTTGAGGTTTTTTTTTAAGCCCGGGTTTCAGTGGCAGGGGTGTGCTTGTCTGCACGCTTGGTGCCTGGAGGTAGAGCAAGTTTCAGCGCAGATCTCTGGATGCCAGGAAACTTTGGGATCTGCTGGTGGATTTGTAGTCCCAGCTGGTTTTCCGCTCGTGCTGGCACCCACGGTGTGCTGTGCTCTGACATCACGTTTCTCAAGTGTCACTTTTCTTTTTAAAGAGTTTTAATTTNTCCCCCTCCCCTTTCCTCCCCCTTAACCCTCTCCTGCCCTCGCCCGCCCCCGGCCTGCGGGAGCGGTGATTTCATCGTGCCCAGCGCGGAGGGGCGGGAGGGGTGGTTGGAGTTGGGGGGGGGGGTGGCGAAGGCAACGTCCCCTCCCGGCCGTGGCTGCCGCGAGTTGTGTCCGGCCTCAGTGCGGGCCCCTCTGCGGCCGGGGCTGGAGCGGGAGCGTGGCTCCGCAGCCCGGGGGCGAACGGGCCCCTCCGCACCGGGGCTGTGCCGCGGGAAGCGGCCTCGGAGCGGGGCCGTCCGCGTGTGCCTTGCGGGACCGGGGGTTTTGGGAGGTGGACCTGAGCAAGGCAGAGTCCGGAAACAGAAATCGCTTCGCTTAGGGCTGATAATAACAGCAACAACAACAGCAAATAATCAAACAAGTCGAGCAAAATTTCTCCTGGAAGTGTGCTGGCAGGCAAACAGTTTGCTGAAAGCGTCCGCTTTTTTGTTGTTCTTTTCGCTGTTTTTTTGTTTGTTTGGGGTTTTTTTTTAAGCCCGGGTTTCAGTGGCAGGGGTGTGCTTGTCTGCACGCTTGGTGCCTGGAGGTAGAGCAAGTTTCAGCGCAGATCTCTGGATGCCAGGAAACTTTGGGATCTGCTGGTGGATTTGTAGTCCCAGCTGGTTTTCCGCTCGTGCTGGCACCCACGGTGTGCTGTGCTCTGACATCACGTTTCTCAAGTGTCACTTTTCTTTTTAAAGAGTTTTAATTTCTGTTGTGTTGTTTTTTTTTTTTTTAACCTAAACCGGTTCAATCTGTTGGGACTACAAAACCCTACGTGTTCCTCCCGACGAGTTTTAGCGTGGCTGTTTTGTTTCTTCTGGGTGTTTCTAAATCTGAAGCGTCCACACCATCACCCTGTGTGTTTATATGCTTTCTTCTTTTTTTTTTTTTCCCTTCTCCCTTGTGGTAACACGAGATAGTGATTTACAATAATAGATCTACTGTTTGGGAGATGTTGAAGCCGTACTAATGACTGAGGGCTTGGGCAACTTCAGTGTATCAGATCTACAAGTGTTTTAAAGCATTAAAATATTAAACATCGGGTCAGTCTTGTTTTCACTTAGTAAAACGTCAGTAGACACAGATTTCCGAGTGCAGAGTGACAGGGAGATAGTGAGGAAGGTTTCAGACTTTGCATCTCTTTAGGGCTGTGGTAGGGCTTTCTTCTGGCAGCTTGTAAGGCTCTCCTTGCAAGGAGGTGATTTCAGGGACAGTAGCATTGGGGTAACCGCAGTTTGCAATTGTAATGATTGGGAGGAGAATGCAAGGGCTGAATGCATTATATTTTTCCTTTTGAATACACTCGCCCACATGTATATGGATGATGGTGATAAATTCCAAATTCTATAAGCAACCAGGATCCAGATGGCAAAACAATCTTTGTTACAAATCACTTTGTTACAATTTGTGAAGCTTTGTGTTCCTTTCTCTGTTTTTTTTTCCCTCCTCCCTCCTTTTTACCTTACATGCATTCCTCAGTTCCCAGTGTAGGCTAATAGGAAAGAACACCTCCGCTGGTTGTTTTTCTTGTCTTTAAGCATTTTTCTTAAAACAGCTACAGTTCTTTCCCTTTTTTTTTCCCCCCTCATCACCTTTATTACGGCCCCTTAGCATGTGAAGATAGGATCCTTCAGCAGTTAGCTTCCCTGGAAGTATTCTTCCTCCCCATGCTCCCCACCCCCCTGTTAAAAAAGGCCTCCATAGGAATGTTGGGTTTGTGTGAATTAAAGGTACTGTACAAAAGAGTACAGGTTGTTTTATTGTTGGTATAGCAGGTGGCCTGCTTGTGTTATCAGATGGATTCTGAAAGGATATTTCCACACTCAATAGGCAATTTTCTTATTTCCACATTCAGGCTCCAGCAACCTTCTCCTATCTTCTTAACCTTATTCTTTCACATTCCGTATGCTTGTTTGTTTGCCTGCCACTTAATTATAGCTAGGGAAAATTAAAGTTGTTTATTTAGGCCCGAGAGCAGAATATTATAAAGATTCAGTGGGATAGCTGTTGTCTGTCACACACTGTTTTTAGGTGGATTCTAGTTCTCTGCTGTGCCAGCCTTCAATTCCAGACGAACTAGATCTTTCTCTCTCCTGTTTGTGGGTTTTGTTTTGTCGTTGTGTTTTGGTTTTTGTAAATACAGGTTGACAAGGTATAGATGTTTCTGCATAATTATGAATTTTGTTTCTATTTGTGTAGCTTTTCCTGAAGCCGTATTTATTGTGTTTTAGTGCATGCAAGGTAAAGAGGTGATGCAGATACATAGCAAAATCGCTTTTCCTTTCCTTTTGCTGTTGTAGAATCTTAAAGGTCTGTGGGTGTGGTGGGTGTTCTTGGTGGTGTTTTTTTTTCCCTAGGTTTTTTGTTTGTTTGTTTTATTTGGGGGTGTAGTGCGATTATTGTGTTTTGTAAATGTACCTGTAATTGTCTGTTGAAGAGAAAACTCATGGGCAGCATTTTCTGCTTTACTGCTTTAGGAATGTGAAAGATTGTGAAGTGTCATAAAATCTGCTTATGATGAATAATGTATTCTCTCAAGAACAATGCTTTAAATGCTGCAAACTCTTTACGAAGCTTGGTAGGAATCATTTTATTTTTAAAAGTCAAAGATATTTTTTTTTGCATGTTAACCTTTTGATGGAATACTTTGGATTGCTTTTAAGAATAGATGTTTTTAAAGTAGAGGTCTAGTCAAATAAGAATGAAGTAATGCATCTTAGAGTGCCAGTTCCATATCTCCGCTTGCACAGGGACTGGGATAGCAGTCTATTGGGAATAATAAAGGAGAATGTTTTCCTTTCTGAGTTGGGAAATGAAGAAGTGGTGTATGTAATTTTTACCCTAAATTTAGAGCTTGGTTAATGCTTTCAGTGAGCAAATAGATGCGTTGTGATTTGAGAAAACGCTGCTGGCAGATATTTTTAATAGTGCTGCTGCATCTTCCTTTCCTCTAAGTTGTTGCTTGCTGAGTGAGACTGTAGGAGTAAGCTTGTGTTTGGTCCTGAAGTTTGGGAGTTTGGAACAGCTGTGGTGGAGAGCAGCCTCCTCGAGTAGATTTTACATTCAGAAAACTTTTTTTTTTTCTCTAATTGACTTGAAAAATGGATGTTTTCCTTTATCTACTGAATCAAATAACATAATCCTTTCTGATACAAAAGCTGTAGATCCTGGGGTGTGAAGGGTTAATGGTGGTCCTTCCCCCCCCCCCCCAATTGTTTTGACAACACTTTTCAAAGTGTGACATTCCGAGCCCTTGCAATACAATGTAATATTACTGTAATTACACAGGTCATTACATTTTAAATAGAGAACAATAAAATGCTTATCGCACTGAAAAAGAACAGGTGTTCTTGCCCTTCTTTGGTATTTATGCTAATTGTTTTTTCATCTCCTTCAGAAATATTTATGGCTGGCGTGTTAAGGTTTCAGTCTCGATGTGACAATATTAATTCTTTACTAATCTTTATGGTTGAGGTTTAATGTCTGCAGTATGGATTATAGTATTAACGTCCACCAACTAGTTTAATAATGTAGATACAACTTAATATGTCAGCACTTTTCTACTTTGTGATACATAGCTATTCAATGGAGAGTGAATTATTCACTTCCTTTATTTTTTTTTTCCTTAAAAAAAAAAAAAAAAGAATTGAATGGACTTGCTTTTAATAACGTTTCTGGGCTTGTATAAAAACAAGCTTTTAAATAAGAACTGATAATCCTGTGGTGTAAATCAAATGGAACCTCCATAAAGAAACTTTCCTCATGCTTAATTAGGTAGATTGCTGAATCACTCAGCTATAGCATTAGCATAGCTGCTATACAATGGCAAACAGAGCTTATTTGTTTGTTAACTTACTTTTGGTAAAGAAGCTGATTTATTTTAAATTATTGTCTTTTCTTCTCCTTTTATTTTTTTTCCCCTCTGATAAGATTTCATTCTGGAGCAAACGCTGCGTCGCTTAGTCAATCAGCTTCACTTCAGGGGGCTATGAAAATGAGAGAAAAGTTTCATGTTTCTGGGACCTTGCAAAACAATATAATGCAGTACTGTTACTTGAGTGTACAGGATAATTGCAGGACTGCACTTCATTAAAAATAATATTTGCTTTGGAAATCGAACAGTTTTATATAGGTGCACCAGTGGCTGATCTGTACTGGAAGAAAAAATACAGTAGATGCCTTTCCAGGTTTTTTGAATGCATTCATACATGGACTGATGATGTTGAGTGAAGTGGCTTTTTTCCCCCCTCCTTCCTCTTCATTTTTTTTGTTCAAGCAAATATGTGCTGATTTGTCAGCTGAGGGGGGGGGGGGGTAGAGGGAAAGGAGTGTGTTGCAGTTTTCTTGCAGCTTGTAAACCAGAATGTAGGTAAAAATGTTTTAAATTTGTCAAGAGTTTCATGACTGGGCCCCAAAATCAGATAAAAAATGTGGTGTAGAGAGAAAGGACAGCTGCAGATTTTTTGTGTGGACGTGTGTTTCTGTACCATGACTAAAAACTCTGAGGACCTTTTCCCAGCTGTCTGGGAGTTATGTGGAAGTTGGATTATTGGCAGTTAAGCATGAGACAACCTGGATTTAGCAAATGCTCTCCTACACAGGAAGCAGATGACATTATCCTGGGGGAAGGGAGGAGATCCTTCTCCAGGCACAGCCAGGGGTGAATGCTTGTTCTGCTCCCCCCAGCCTCAGAGCAGCCAAAGTTGAGGGCTGGTGATAGGTACACATAAATATAAAAGTGATTGGGTTGTCAGTTTGGTGGTTTTTTTTCTTTTTTTCTTTTTTTTTTTTTTTCCTTAAATCAGACACTTTGCTCCCACACTGGGGCTGTTGTGAGAAGTTTTGCTTTGAGGGGGGTATGTGAGGTTTGGGGAGAAGTTTAAAGCTCTGTTCCCCGGGGCGTCTCCTCAGTACCTCATCCTGGCAAATATGTAAGTAAGCCTTAAAACTTTGACTTCTAATTGGGCACATTTGTGAAGGAAATGGTTAATTTTACAACCAAAGGCAAACTTGCACCTCGACAGGTCTGCTGAAAGAAATGTGCCACAGTCGTTTGCTGGCAAGCACCGCAGGGTCATAAATCCACGGGGTTTATTTACAGCCTATAACACTTATGAATGTTAAGATATTTGACGCCACGCTGGCCTTATAATATCCAAGGTCCACAGACACTGGCAGTGGGTCAAATTTCTTTCACTAATTATAAGCAATGAGAGATGGAGTGTGGTGCTGGGGGTGTGTGTTGAGGTGGGGGGAGATATGGAAATCCTCTCCACCCAAAAGCAAAGAATCTTTCTGCTCCTCCTCCCAACTGCTGGTTTATGTTTGTGCTTTTTCCACATAGGTTCCAAAGTTTATAATTAATACTTACAGTACTGTAAAAGCTGGGCTGTGGGTGACACAGCCAGGCTGAAGGAGGGAAAAAGTTTAGCACAGCTCGTGTCCTTTACAGAGGTCTCAGCAATATTGAGCGGTATTTCCTAGATACTAACACAAGCAAACATTTAAAGAGAGATGACACCTGGAAATGTCCTTTAATTATCTCACATACCACTGAGCCAGGGGAGAGCAAAAAAAAAAAACCAAATGGAAATTGCATCAGGTTTTATGCAAAAGGTAGATGTTTGGAAATACATATATTAGACAGTTTTGTGCATATGAATCAGAGTCTCTTACAAAGCATCAAAAGCCCACATTAAGGGAAAACATGCGCTGAATGAATTAAGGTGTTGAGGTTAGAGGCAGCTTTTAGGGGAGAAGCCCTATGTCCTGCTGGAAGGGACAATCTGAGATGGATGTGTAGGTCAGCATGGAGGGGCAAAAGGAGCAGGGGAGACATGCTAAGGGTGGTGTTTGGGGAGGGGGTAACTGGGGAGAGGCACGATGAGAGAGACTGGAGGCCACTGGAGAGTAATTGGAGGACAAAGGAGGGATGTTGGAGCCAGAGGAGAAACTGTAGAAACTTGGGGGGGGGGGGCAAACCCACCAGTATTTGAATGAATGGTTGGAGGGGAAGCTTGGGATCTGGGGACTGACTCTTTAAGTGTCAGGGAAGTCTGGGGCCCGAGGAGAAACACTGCTTCACTCAGCAAAGCTCGTTATTCTCAGTTCACTCCCCATTAAACACGCTTTCCTAGAGTGGACAGTCGGATTTGAAGTGCTGCTGTCTTGTCTATGCTGGGGGTGTGTGTGTGTTTTAACAAGATAATGCGATTACTCAAACATACCTAGGTATTTCTTTTAGCTTTAATTTCTCCAGCAGTTGATTTTGGGCTCTCTGTAGGTTACTGTTGTGCTTGGAGACTAATTTAAGAAAAAAGGCAGGGTTATGTGTGTGGTGGAAAGCTGTGCTCCTTCTCCCATATGTTTTTCTTCTACGAGCCATGTAAAACCCGACTTAAAAAAAAAAATTAAAAAAATTGAGGGGGCTGTCAGTTTGGCCCTTCCACAAATAGCTGTACAGTTTTGTTGAAGGTTTTATGCATTTCCCTAATCAATGGAGCACTGTGACTTATTAGCCCCTGGGGACAGATCCGAATCCCCCAGCACCACGCTGCAAAGCTGGTGTAGTATTGTACCTTTTTAACAGGTTATCAACAAGGATGTTCCTCTGGTTCCCAAGACACTTCCCACCCCCTCTGGCATCTCGCCCCCCCAGTTCTTTTTGGCAAAATCTGTTGAGTCTCGCGCCTTTGTTTTAGGTTGGCTAAACCCTCGACCCTTATTCTTCGTGGGGTCATGCTCAGGCAACTGGGCAGTGCTGAATGAGTTAAGTCGCTGGCTGAAGTTTGGCTTCATGCAACTAAATTTGAGGCCTGGTAGGCATTAGCAGGGCACAGCACATTTACAGAGCTTAATTAGTACGCGCTGTAATTGTTCATGGTCTGCCAGAAGGAGTAATGTTCAGGAAAAGTGGAGTCGTTCTTCTGCAGTCTTCAGTTTTAAAACGATAAATCACTTGCATATTTGTGCAGTGATTCAAATGGAGCTGAGACCTCTCCATCTCAACATGTGGTAAATTGTAAAGTCAATGAATTGCAGATGTAGGGTACAGCAGATTCTCTAAGAAAATGCGGAATGAATGGGGAAGGGTGATGCTATAAATACGTACTGGGAAGATAACTGGGTTTTTGCTTGCTGTGCCAATTACGATGTACTAAAGATATTAGCAGTTTTAGTTGAATGCATTTATTTTTCATTTTCTTTAAACTAAATATAGTTTAGGATTTCTTTAAACCAAACCTCACCGCTTCACTTGGTGGGGGTTTTTATTAATGCTCCAGAACAATGGGTTTCATATGGAAATGCGCGTGATAGCCATATTAATACGAATTAATTCATCATGGGTAGCATTGTAGCTGTTACCAGAGGAGTTTATAACGATGGGGACACTTTAAAAGTGTGGCTGAACCAACTTGCAAGAGATGTTGCAGTAGAGGATACCTTTATGTTCCAGTTGGGGGAAACGCTGAGAATGTCTGTCTCACCGTGGCTTTTTGTATCTGCCTGTAATTCCTTCCAACTTCAGGGAGAATTTTTGGGTGCGTTAATCTGACAGCCCAGAGCCTATGTTAAAAAAAAAAAGCAAACACAAACAGAACTACGCTACAGAGATTGACATCGTAAATGCCGCGTATTGTTTTTTGTTGAATGCGGAGAATGTGTGTCACTCTTACTGCTGTGAAATCTTGTCTTCCTTGGGCTTGGTCCAAGATCCATTGAAGTCAGTGGAAAAAAAAAAAAAAAGGCTTCTATTAATAACGAAGGGCTTTGGATCAGGCCCTGCGTGTCTTGAACCAATGGCCAACTTCTTCAAAAGTGGATAAAGGTATTGAAAAAAGCCAAACTCAGCTAATGTCATATTGACATATTGCTGCTTGTGTGGCATCCTTTGCTCTTGGAAGGGGGGCAGGGGGGGAGGGAAGTTGTGTTTCCAATGGTACTTTCTTAAATGAGCTCCTGTTTCTGCAGTGTCTGACTTTCCCACACAAGCGTGGAGTGTCCTGGCAGGATCAGGGTTTGGTCCGAGGCTGTGTTGCATGTCAATACTGCTTTTCTAATATGAGTAGGTGGATTTGTATGGAAGTTGTAAAAGTTAATGATTGTTCTCTGACTCATACGCTGCTGGTTGCAGCAGCGAAGAAATGATGACAGGAAAATGATTAGAAATTATAGGACACAAGTAGGCTTTGGTGAGCAGAGAATGGATTTGTGTTGTTTGAAATGCTTTTGCTGCTTGCTGAAGGAAGTGGGAGGAGGGAGAAGATGGGAGGGCAGCATCTTTTTGGGGTCAGATGTTTTGAGTACCACACTCCTGCAGGTATTTGGCCAGGAAGTGGGTCTGAATTCAGGAGGTGCTCTCTGTGGTGTTAAAGGTCCCATAACCATTTTGTTAGTCCTGCTGACACAGTTAGTCCTGCCTAACTGTTTTCCCCTCTTGACAGAACAGGTTTTAATGCCTTAGGCTCCATGGGAAGTGCAATTGCGTGCCTAATGGCTACCAGGTATGAATGTGTAGCTATCCTCAACCGGTAGCTGTCTCACAGCTTTGTAGGTCTCTTCAGAGTATCTGTGGTGTGAAAAAATTTGTATACAACAAAATCATCTTCTGCTTTTTAATTCACTGTTGATGGTGATATAACTGAGATACTGAAAAAAAAAAAAAACCCAAACAAACAGAAGGAGGATGTGGGAAGTAATAATTAGAAAATGCCAAGCTGAAAATACTGCAAAGGGACTTTCTGGGGAACATGAGTGATTCTTGGATGCTGATACAACAGAAACAAATCGTCCTATTTTAAGAAGGGGAAAAATAGAACAAGAAAAGGTGGGGCCGTACCTCTCTGAGCACATTCAGACCTCCCACTAGAGTCAGTGACTCCTTAAATAATGGCCTGGAAAAGTCTGAGGCGATAGGCTTCTCTGTTCTAGAGACAAGCCACTACATTGATTTCTGGCTTTAACTGACACGAGTATTTAATAAAGGTTCTCTTGAAACTGCTTTAAACCCAAGCCTGAACAATTTTAACTTGGTTACACCAGTGAACTGGTTTGGGGGCTTACAAACTAAGAGGTTTGCATTGGTTTAATTAGATTTAAGAGATTTATAAAACCAGGGCCACTACTTTGACATAGACAAGGTCTGGAAGACAGTATATAGATGCTGCACTGATCTACACCCGACTGAACAGACTGCTATTGAAATGACACTGTTATAAATGTTTGCCAGTATTAAAGAATCCAGGGGAAGGTATGACCTTGAATGAACACATTAGAAGAATAAGATGGCAATCAGCGTTTCTACCTTTGTTTTCTCTGGGATGTTGGCAAGAAGGTTTTGTCCCTTTGAAAGGAGTTAGAGATTATAGTTGTCTGTCTGGAAGATAGGTCTTGGAGATTTTTATTCTTATGAACCAAATAACTCAGTTTACTTCAATCTATGTTACATTTCCTATGGACTTTTTCTTCATTTTTAACCTATATTTTATGGTGTAGTTTAAGACATGTCTGTCTTTTTTTTTTTTCTAATTAAAAAAAGGTACTTTACAGGAGCTAATCACAAACATAACTACTGTACTGGTCACAAAACTGCTGTGTAAAGAATATCCACAGAGCTTATTTTATCTGGATAGCAGCTAAATATCTTTACAATCCCCAGGGTTATTAAAGGCCAAACGCCTGGTATACATAGTTAGTTTATTTTCCATTGAAATCTCTTGCTCAACTACACTACTTGAAAGTACTTCGTCTTTAATTTCATAAATATGAAATTAAATTTCATAAATATGAAATGAAAAAGTGAGAAGTGGAGCCTGGGTGTAGCTGAGTGGTTGTAAGTGGGAACTGGCGTGTCGCTGTGCTGCTGGTGTGCCCAAACGTGGGCACTGGGCGGGTTACGTGAGCACATCTGTGTACATGCAGGAAAGGTGTATTATTCCTGAACGTATACTCATTTATCAGGTGTCTATTCAATTTTAATTGACAATATGAGATTCCTGTGGTTACTCTGTGCACAGATTGCCTTGGGGCTCTACAGGGTTTGTGGGAAGAAAAGCCTTGACAAGTTTCCATTAAGCCCTGAATCAGGCAATTGGAAAAGAGGAGAATGAAAGGAGCTGAAAAGAGGGACAACTTGTTAGTGTTGCATTCTGCGCTTGCAACGAGAAACCTCTTTTAGACAAGAGTGGTTCTCAGGCCAAGAATTTCAAACTCGCAGAGAAACCTGTCCAGAACACAAAAGTTGTTTGAACGGGGTGCAGAATTGTCACAGTAATTAGAGCAATCTCCGTTTACTGAGTGGCAGCCTTTATAAAGGACAGGGGATAAAGGGTTCAAATTCATCTTTCTCTCTCCGATTCACTTCTGATGAACTGCCTCTGTGTATGTATGTGTATATGAAGGAGTGTGTGTGTGTGTGGCCACATTTTCTGCTACTCATCATTCGATTGCCCTTGTTTTTAAAGGAGGAGTTCGTATGTTTCTCCTTCCTGCCTTGCATGACATTTACAGGCGTTTTGCTTTCACTTATTTATTTTTATTGGTGCTCTAATTTGATATACAGAAATAAGAGGATGCTTTGGGAAATGCGCATGTGCTCTGCTGGAGGAGGAACCTCAAATATTTCTAAGTCAATCAGTTTTTCTTCTTGTTCGATCTCGCATCTTTGACTTTTAGGAGCAGCCCCATTATTTTTAATAGGATTACTTGTGGAAGCAAGAAAAGTGAATGAATAAAGCTTGGACCCTTAAAGTTTATCCTCTTGCCCTTGCAAGGTCTGTCCAGAGCTATTGAATCAGCTGGAGTTTTGCCATTGCTCTTATTAGGAGAAGGATCAGGCCTGTGGATTACATGGGACTGAGTCTTGTGAACAAGCCAAACAAAACTGTAAAAACCAGAGTTATTGCTGTGTGTGATTCAGGAGTATCTGGAGGCCTTGGTCTGGGTTCCTTTTGGTTGGACATTACACAGAGGAAAATAGGAGTGAATAGGTGAGCGAGCAGAGTGGGTGTGCTTGCTCAGGGAAGAAAATGTAACTGTTAAATTTCCTGTAGGCCTTCACTTTTAAAGAAGAGAAAAACAAACGAATAGATTTTCTTCAGTAATCATCCCAGGTGCAAAGTTAGTTGTTTTGATGTCCATTTGCTTAGCTGTTTAGGCTTTATGATTTCCTTTTATTTGTTTTCCCTGAAATAATATTAATAATGAAATCATAATAGTGCTTTATAAAGGCTTGGAGGTAGTGACCTTGGCTAATTCACTTAATCATCTAGTCAGTGTTATGTTTCTCCTCTTCGTTTACTGCTACATCTGAATGCAGAGGGAGAGAAGACTCTCCTTCCTCTGTCTTGTGTTTTTCTTTGTAGCATATTGCCTTTAAGGCCTGTGGCATCGTTAGTTAGGTGTTGTGTGTCACCCTGTTAGTGTTGTGTGTCTAATTCATGCCCCTTTCTCTTCTGAGAAACCTGGGATCAGTCAGCATCTGCACAGGGTTGTGAAAATATAGACCAGAGGATAAAAAGGAAGATCATGCTGCTGATAACAGAAATGTTGTTAAAGCTAATAAATACTCATGGCTATGAACATTGTAGCTCAGAGGCCATGTGTGGTTTTTGTATATAGATTTATTTTTTCCCCCCACTTCAATTATTTCCCACTGGATGATGATGATGAGTTTGGCTAGATCTCTTTGTATTTTAGAAAAGAACAGCTTTGATTTTTTTTCTTCTTCTTCTTTTTTACCAGTCCCTATCATGAAAAAACTGTGGAAAAATTGCTTTTCTAGGAGTTTGCATTGCAAAAATATGTGTTGATGTTCAGCAAAGCACCCTTTATGTGCACATCTTTGGAAGACACGTTCCCCTAGTTCACTTGCCTTGTTTGTGAGTGTGATGTGTGAACACGTGAGGGATTTCTGAGAATGTAGAAGTTGTCTTGTAGGCACAAGGCGGAGTTGGGAGACACCAGTTTTCCTGGCAGTAGTGTTGAATTGCTTATGCAGTGCTGGAGCATAGACTCGGGTCTGTATGTTGGACAGTGTCATGATCAGGTTGAACAATGTCTCCATTTTTAGATGATGCTGTTTAGTCTCAACCATTGATGGTCTGCAGCCCAGTTGTGACGTTTGCCATCCTGAGAGAGTACCCAGTGTGGTACTAATTGTACCAGGATTAGTAGTTGATGAGAATGTACTTGTTGCAAATTATAGACCTCTCTTGAACATGGCTTTCTCAGCCCTGTCCCTTGTGCATTATTTTCTCAGCTGATAATTAATTTCTCAGTTTGGTAATTTGTCAGTAACTGGCATCTCTTCAGTAATGAGTGCTCTGTAGTAATTCTCCATCGCCATGGAGTAATTGCTGGCCGTATGAAGTCATTGATCTCTTTCATTTGCCATCCGGATAACCCTTCCTGTTAGACTGTTACAACCAAGTTACCTATTGCAACAAAGCCTAATGACATCTACGGTCACCCTCCGGGCCCTGGCTTGACACATGGAGAGAGAGGACTGGAGGAAGTTGGTTTTAAGTCATGGTCACAAGCAGGAGCTCATGACAGCAGCAGAAAGCTTTTATTTGATTTTACAGCTATGTAAAATCTGTCTCAGCCTAGAAAAGCAGCTGTTTAGTTTAGTTGTGGAGATGCAGAGCAGCCAGCGTCCTCTTCTCACTGCATGGCATTTCTTCAAGCCTACTTTTCTGCTTGGCTCGGTCTTACTTTCCTGCCTCACACTGGGGGTTTTTCTTAATGAGGTGGTGAACACTTTGGAGATACTTTCCTTTCTGGGAGCTGGTAGTACAAAACCAAACCCAATCCTGCACATGCACTGAGCTCACCTCCATGTCAGCTCTCCGAAGAACTGTCCTGAGCCCAGCTGAGTCTGTGCATTTGGGTTTGTAGGATTGTGGCCTAAATATGTGATCCCAAGGGGGAGCTTGATGAAGTTTGTTTTGGAAACAAAATACTTCATGAAGTGGAAAGGAGGCTAAAGAGAATACTGGGAAGATGGTGCAAAAGGAGAAGCAAAAGTTTTCCGTTTATACTCCCTGCTATTGCTCTGGTTTGTGTGTCCATCAGGTTTTGTAAATCTCGTGAGTTGCCTGTCAGCGTGTGCACACACCTAAATACCTTTAAAATTAGTTTTTGTTTTTCCTGCTCCTTGAGCACGATAGCTAATGCCACAAGGAGTAAGCTGAATTCTTGCTCATTTTCTTCCGCTGCTGTTGGAATTGTTTGTTAAATTCCAATTATGGAGCTTGTTCAACACCTGTACAAACCCACAGCCATTGTTAAGGGAATAATTTGAGGACAATGGGGTTAACACAGGTGTACACAAGTGCAGAATTTGGATTGCAAAGTCTCTTTATTACTCTGTGTGCATAAGAAAGAGAAAGAAAGAATTTGGCTTAATTTTCAGATCCCAGATATAATTTGTAGGATAAGCATTTGGAAGAAGAGTAAGTGGGGAGGGGAAGAAATGTCTGAACATGTTCAGACATGGCAATGAACACATGTGAAGTTGAAAGTTAAAAGGAAATAAACACTACACTCCTCTTTCCTCCCTACCTCACCCTCATACCACTTTCATGGAGTCACTTTTCAAGGTATAGCTGCATGAAGCTAGTTGGTAATGATCTTGCACACTGACTACCTTCAGAGTGATCACAGCTAAACCTGAATGTTTGCATGCAACTGAGGTACTAGGACACTGCTGGTTGCAGTCACCAACCCCAGTTGCACCCTGATACAATCAGTAAGTTGCAGTAGATGTATGTTCAGGTGGGTATGCTGTTTGGTAGGAGCAAAATCAAGGTAGGTAGGCTGTGTAACTCTTAAGATTTCTTCTCTCTGAAGCTGAACATGGGTGTGTAGCATCCAAAGGTGACCTACTGTCTCGTGCCACCAGAATAACCCTGTTAAGATGGTAAGAACATCAATAAAAGCCAGGAGGATAAACGAGTCTGTAGGACATCTCCTTCTGTTACGTTGATATAGAGATATAATTTCTTGTGTAACTTTATGAAAATCTAACAATGGGTCATCTTCCTTTAGGGTAGTTCCAGTAAAGGCTAAAAGAGGTTTGTGCAAAATGAAAGTTAAGATCCACATCCCTGCTGTCGCAAGCAGTTGTAAATTGAGATTGGTTTCTCTTGCAGTTTCATCATACTTCAGTTTCTTTCCTACTCACGAAAGTTCCTCTAAGCAAGGATCAAACTTTCTTTGTTATCTGAAGTACTTTGTGTGTTTGGGGTACAGCAAACTGCTAAGAGGGAATAATTATTAGTGGTTAGATCCATATTCAGATCAGTTTATCCTCCTGGTGATTTGCCTGTTAGAACTAATCCTGACTGCTACAAATAGGTTTGGTATTTGGCATTTCAGTTTATGTAGGAGGGGAGAAAATGACCGTTGCCTGTGAAATGGTTCAGAAGTTACTGACTGTTCTTTTTTCAATGAGTAATAACTCAGCTGAGTAGCACGTTTGGGAGTCTCAGGTATCAAACTGTTAGATTGAGGGAGAAGTTGGTAGTTCCCATCTTGGCTGTGCACCAATAGAACTGTGAGTATACATGTACACAGAGGAGGACTAGTTATCTTCCAGACACTGTCAGACAATCTGGCTTATACTGCAGAAACAATCAGAGTTCTGTATTAAAGATTAATCTGAAATTATGGAAAGAAGTATTTCTCACTTGCTCTGAGGCTGTCCAGAAGGTAGCTAAAAATAGTCTTTCAATGAGTTGTCGTGGTTTGGTCCACTGTAGATATGTACTTTTTCTTTTCGGTGGGTAGTGTGACCTTCTGCTGAAGAGTATAGTTGCGCTAAGCTAGTGAGTAATGATTTGCCCTAAAACTTTATATAAATTAATCTCTGATTTGCAAACTGTTGATGTGATCTTAATTCTGGTGGGTGATACAAGGTAGTGGTTATGGTGGTTCTTTGCATTTCTGTCAATTTCATTGAAACAAGTAACTTTAAGGATGAAAGACCTAATTTCTTCTCTCTCTGCTTGGATAATAATTTTTACAAGGTAATTTAATTATTTGTTTCTCTGAAGGAGTGTATATACACTGAACTAATGGGGGATGAAACTGGTGTTGGTAAACACTGTGAAGGAAAGCATACCAATGTAGATTGCACTAGTTTCTGTTCTTTGTGGTTGTTTCTATTGTTGTACTACTACGTTAGTAGCATTATATACCTGCCATAGAAACCTGTATCATTCAGCCTGTTCCACACTAGGTACTGTCACTACAGTGTTTCTTTTGTTTAGTTTGTTGGATAGCATCTATATGTGATAGATCATCTTGGAGTTCACTGGAGGCCTCTTTTCTGCAGCTAGATAGCTCTGTTCTGCTGAGGTAGTGAAACCAGTTGCTCTACTGGGAATGCTTGAACAGGCAAGGTGGGCATTGCCTGGCATCTTGTCCTCTCTGATCCCAACAGAGACCAAGGTCCAGCACTGGCTGATTCTAACCTGTGTTCAGGGCCAGAATCAGGGGAATGTGGGCCTGTGATGAGTGATCCTGCTGTGCTGAAAAAAGCCAAGACATCGTGTCTTATTAGATGGTTAAGCTAGAGGAGCAGTTAACATCTGATGTTACTGAAATGCTTTTACAGTTTGAAGGAATGTCCATCCAACCCTTGTCCCAGATTTCAGCTGTTATACTTCCGTGCTTGCAAAACCTGAGAGAGTCAGGTAAACTGTGGTTTGGTGCTGGCTGGTGGGCTAACCCAACCTGATGATGACATGGCCATGTAGGACTGTCTGTGTGATATTTGTGTTTGCTCTGTCCCCAAGTATTCTGTGTGCTCATTGATGATTCATCATGGTTCATAGTACAGTGGAGTGGTCCTTGCTGGGAAAAATCCTGCTTGAGACTCAAGTATATTCCTTGACATTATTCCTTGAACAAATACAGGCTTTTAAGCCAAGGGGGTTGTGCTGTGGCTGTGTCCTGCTCTGAGGGAAGGTTCGTTCCCTGGGGAAGTGGACAGCTCTGCAGGTCAAATTTCAAGCTGAAATCCCAGTGCAGCCATAACCCTTTATGAAAGATCCTGATGAGAGTTTGGGCCCATGATATTTAAATATGCCTGTGGTAATATAATCAGCTGCCACCCACTACTCAGCTTCTAAGCTGATCCTAAAATAACCTTTGGTAGCATGACACATGTGAAGCTTCCCTCCCCTCCTGTTTAATCTCATGTACACAGCCCCAGTGTAATGTTTATATGACAGTCATAAGGAAGGCTCTGTAGGTGTATCCAGGCCTTTTATGAGAGCATGACACGACATCAGTTTCTACATTTATCTCCCTGCTCCTTGACGTTCTCGTCTCTGCCATGCTTTCAGTTTTGAAATGAAGATAAGTGGCATGGAGCTGCTCTATCTCATACATAGGGCGTGAGCTTCCACTTTACCAAATTGCTGAGTGCTCAGTGTCCTTTGTGAGAACACATGATTTGGACTTTCCCCTCTTCTCCCTCCATTCCCCTGCTGATCTTTCACTAGAATAACAAACCACAAATGGATGTTAATAGTTCCATGTGTAAGTGTGTGTGTGTATATATATATATATATATATATCTCTATATATCTTTTTATATATATATATATATAGGCTGTCTGGTTACTGAGAAGACTTTATTGGCATAAATTTGGAATATTTACAAGTGACAAATTCACTGGTGAGATTATGCAGGCCAGACTAAATCAACTCTGAAGGGCATTTATAACACCTTCAGACAACCAGCCTTTCTGTGGGTCTTTTTTCGCATGTGTGTACATGCATATATATACACATATATATTTAAAATGCAGGTATGTATCTATGCCTTTTTTCTTTCTCTGAAATACAGAAGTAGCATTAATATTTCTACTGCTGGCTGTCCCTAAACCACTGCAATCCTGGAATGATAGGGANTGGTTTGGTGCTGGCTGGTGGGCTAACCCAACCTGATGATGACATGGCCATGTAGGACTGTCTGTGTGATATTTGTGTTTGCTCTGTCCCCAAGTATTCTGTGTGCTCATTGATGATTCATCATGGTTCATAGTACAGTGGAGTGGTCCTTGCTGGGAAAAATCCTGCTTGAGACTCAAGTATATTCCTTGACATTATTCCTTGAACAAATACAGGCTTTTAAGCCAAGGGGGTTGTGCTGTGGCTGTGTCCTGCTCTGAGGGAAGGTTCGTTCCCTGGGGAAGTGGACAGCTCTGCAGGTCAAATTTCAAGCTGAAATCCCAGTGCAGCCATAACCCTTTATGAAAGATCCTGATGAGAGTTTGGGCCCATGATATTTAAATATGCCTGTGGTAATATAATCAGCTGCCACCCACTACTCAGCTTCTAAGCTGATCCTAAAATAACCTTTGGTAGCATGACACATGTGAAGCTTCCCTCCCCTCCTGTTTAATCTCATGTACACAGCCCCAGTGTAATGTTTATATGACAGTCATAAGGAAGGCTCTGTAGGTGTATCCAGGCCTTTTATGAGAGCATGACACGACATCAGTTTCTACATTTATCTCCCTGCTCCTTGACGTTCTCGTCTCTGCCATGCTTTCAGTTTTGAAATGAAGATAAGTGGCATGGAGCTGCTCTATCTCATACATAGGGCGTGAGCTTCCACTTTACCAAACTGCTGAGTGCTCAGTGTCCTTTGTGAGAACACATGATTTGGACTTTCCCCTCTTCTCCCTCCATTCCCCTGCTGATCTTTCACTAGAATAACAAACCACAAATGGATGTTAATGGTTCCATGTGTAAGAGTGTGTGTGTATATATATATATATATATCTCTCTATATATCTTTTTTATATATATATATATATATAGGCTGTCTGGTTACTGAGAAGACTTTATTGGCATAAATTTGGAATATTTACAAGTGACAAATTCACTGGTGAGATTATGCAGGCCAGACTAAATCAACTCTGAAGGGCATTTATAACACCTTCAGACAACCAGCCTTTCTGTGGGTCTTTTTTTGCATGTGTGTACATGCATATATATACACATATATATTTAAAATGCAGGTATGTATCTATGCCTTTTTTCTTTCTCTGAAATACAGAAGTAGCATTAATATTTCTACTGCTGGCTGTCCCTAAACCACTGCAATCCTGGAATGATAGGGAAGCTGTCGTGCAACTGCAAGATGAAGATGTCTGTAATTAAAGCCACTCTTAGAAAGTGTCATTCCCAGGTGGTCATTCAGGCCCCTCTGAAGCTCCTGAGGGTCTTAGGTAGTGGTGAGGTTTCTCAGTCATTTTGCCAGAGGTGATTTCCCCAGCTGGGTGCAGCTTTTTGGGCCAGCCCTGGTAATGCTTTAGTCTTGCAGTGCTCACAAAGGGCATGCAAGAAACATAACTTAAAATCCTTGATTTTCTTTGACCAACAGCTCGAGGGGGGATCTGGATGAGGAAGAGTGGAGAGAGAGCAAGAAAATGCCTTTTTGTAGTAGATTTAAACAACAACAACAAATCCAAGAAATGCTGGCGTTTTGAAAGCTGTTCAGTGGGTTTGTGTGTTTTAAGTAGTCCCAGCTGAGAGACATTGCTGAGCAGAGTTCAAGCAAGGAGGCCAAAGGTGCAGCATAAATATAGTTTGTCAGATTGTTGCTGAAATAAATGAACATTATTCCATGTGATAATCATAACTACATATGTGGCATAAGTACTGTCATTGAGTGGTGCCACAAAATACTTAATGGCTTGTAGTCATTGTACCTTTTGACCTGGAAGCAAAAGGGTGTGATCCTGGTCCAATTATAATCGATGAGCCTTCCTATTGATCTGTGGGAGACTCTGTGAGTGCAGAGAACGGGATGGATGATGTGGAGTAACAGCTAGGGGAATAAGTCATCGATGGACCATTATGTTTATTTAGCTTTGATGGTAGCAGAGCACTTGGTGCTCAGTTGCTTTGTGATTTATTTTGTAATGTATTGTCTTAAATACAAATGACTGTTTAACAACGCTGTGCCTAGTAATTTTACAAGTAGCCTTAGGAATGAATTCATTGTGTAAAAGGGTTTTGCACAAGAGCTGAACTGCTAGGAGAAGTGGAGAGAAGGTACTGTAACCCAGAAGACTCCTTGCTTGGCAGAGGTAGAGGGATGACACTCTTTGTCTGCAGTATTACTTGCTTTTTAATACAGTTTTGTTGGGTAATCAATGTACAATAGGAATCCACTCCCTGGTCAACTTAAGCACCACTTAATTGAGAAATAAATGACAAAACCATTATGCTTTGCTAGTAGAGAACATTTCAGAGTGATTATGGATGCTCTGCAAAATTTTTTGGCATCTTTTGACTGAGACCGATGGCCTTCCCTTGGGGCAGCTCCACAAGCTTGATCATATCCTGGCCATGATGAAGCCAGGGAGAGTTTTCCTATGGATTTTTTTTGATTTTTAAATTAAGAGGGCCATTGTATACCAGTCCTTGTCTCTGGTGTTCTGCTTTCCCCTGACAGCAGGACCTACTTTGACCACTCTGGTCGGCTCTTGGCCAGGGCATATATCCCAGGGAGGGATATAGATGCTCTCCTCCTCTCCAAGTAGAGTCCCTCTGCACTGCAAGGCTGGTTTGTTGGGGACTCTGCCAGCGGATGGCTGTACTAGCAAACCCTCAAAACTGTGATGGCCCTTTGGCTGGTCCAGTGCCCTCTGCTCTTTCTAAGCAGCCTGACCTCAGCTGTGCTCCCATCACTGGCTGCCTGAGCTCGCTTGCCATGGGAGAGTGGTTCCAGCACAGTGATCCGTGCAGCTCTGGGACAGGGCTCTGACCGTGTGGAAGAGCTGGATTTTTTTCAGATGCAGCCTCTTGCCAGCATGGGGCATGCCCTTCAACAACCAGGGGAGTTAGCAGTCACAGTGGATATCCATGAGCCCATTAATGAGGAGCTGGACGAGGCAGCGCTGCATCAGAGAGGAGCAGGGCGAGCTTTGTTTAATCAGCTTCCCAAGTCCAGTCTCTGACTACGACAACTGATTTGCAACAGAAGCTGTCAGAGCAAGCTAGGATACAAAAGCCTGAGGATGTATTATTCTGCTTGGCTTTGAGGCTTTGCGCTGGCTGCTAGTGATAGCTGAGACTTATTAAATTAAAGAAAAAAGAATCCACTTATTAGGTGCTCCACTCAATTCCTGCTCACTGTGCAGACTTTTGGCTGCTCCATAGCCAACGTTGTGTCCAAAGCACCATCAGCACCCATCTCCTTTTATGCCAGGACATCAACCCGACACCTGTGCTCCATGGCTTGGAGCTGAGCCTGCTTGGTGATAGAGTAGGAAGTCTCCTCTTCTGAGGGATTATGACTTGGGAAAAGACTCCCTGTTTTGGAAGAGAGAACAGAGCTAATGCATGGAGAAACTTTCCAGTTGTCTTTGTAATTTCTTGGATGTGATGATGCTTCCTGTATTATTTGAACTTGCCTGTGCAGGACTCGTGGCCCCCGTTTGCTTCTGCAACTATTCTGATGATTAGAGTGTTGTGCTGCTCTTATTTCTGTTCTGCTCAGCCCCGTGCTAGGGGAGCAGGCTGTGTGCAACTTATAAATATATATTTATTATTTTGAGTGATGACTGAGAGAGAGGGTATTTCCTGCCTATGAATGACTGGCTGGAAGAGTTGGAATCTGCTGCCTCTGGGGTGTCAGGCAATGCCCAAACCTAGAAGTCATTATTACTACTTTTTTTTTTTTTCCTGCTGTGACCCCTGCCCTTCTCTCCTGTGCAAACCTGTGCCGTGTTCCCATGCCAGCTTGACAAAAATAAACACACTGCTAAGATTGCTGCCCCCTACCCCTGCAATTAAATGGCTGGTTTGCTCAAGGATAGAAGTAGCTTCGTTGCCTTGTTGCAGATAAGGGTGATAAGGGTCTGGCTTGGAGATATTGCCCCATACCCACAGCCTTTACTGGGACAGGAGTAACGGTTGCAAAATTGGGTCCTGATTCTTGCCACAGCCTTGTCTGCAGCCACGTCTTCCCTGCCCAGTCCGCCTTGGTCAAGTACTGGGAGTGCGGTGGAGATGCTGTGTTCTCTTTCTACCCGTTAATCTACTGAGTGTTTGGGGCGTTGGGATTTTTTTCTTCAGATGTTGACGGCACAGATCATCAGATGATGGGCCTGTGTGGGAATGGATGTCTCTAAGTGGGTTTGGAGTTTTTGATTGGGTGCTCCTGAGATGTTGGGAAGCCCTCCAAGGGAATGACCTGTGGGATTGATGCCAGCTGTACTTTCAGAAGTGACCTGAGACACTTGGAGCTGTTCCCAGTGTTCAGAATTATTCTGAAATACCAGCATGATGAAAAAACAAATGTAGAATTGCTAAATGTATGTTGTCCAAAGATTGTGCGAGCTGTCGTAACTCTGCTTAAAAAAAAAAGCAACAACCCAACAAAGCCCCCCCCAGTGTTTCACTGGATTTACTTCAGCTGAGCATCAGGCCATGATGAGTCTGATTTGTCTCTGTGTATCACAAAGTCACGTGTCAGAATTAAAGAAAAAATAAAAAAGATGATGAAAATGAAAGAAGTATTTGTAATTTTTTTTTGGGGAGGGAGCACACAAAAGGCAGTGATGGTATTAGAATAGAAAATGTGAACCAGAGACAGCACACAGAATACTGCATGTTTTTTTTCAGGCATTGAATTATGTCTGATTTAAATTTTAGTGTAGAGAAACAGAATGATGTTTTCCAGCTTCCAGTGAAGTTTTAGCATATCTGCTTTCTATCTGTGTAGAATTTCCCCCTACCACCTCCAGAAGGAGAATATTTTATATACCATTACTTTAGCTACTTTTTGATCTGAACTTAATCATCATCTTTTACAATGTTTAGGTTAAAGAGGTTTTTATGGTATTGGCTTTGAAAATCTTTAGTCACTGATGTCTTTGCTCATTAAGTACATCTTAATTTTTAAACCAAGACTTCTGTCTAAATGTTGATTTCTTTCAGTGGAGATCTTTTTCTAATTATGAAAAGACTTCCTACATTTTCAGCCAGCTAGCTGGATTTTGCAGTTAAATGATGTTCAGCAACTAGCATTGTGTGTTAGGATATAATTTGGGACAAAATGATATCGTGGAAAATATGTTAGAAAAAGAAAAATCACTTTCTAAAACAGAATAAAAGGTAAACTAGCCAAGGTATTGGTCACATTCATAGTTAATAGAATAGATACTGATGTACATGGCTGTTTGAAATTTTCAGTGCTGTGTCTCACTTGACCCTATGTTTGTGAAGAGACTTGAAAAACACGAATGTGACATTAGATTTTCTTGGTCCTAAAAAAAGAGAATGTTTCTCTTAATTTGAAACAAGCTTTCCTGAGCAGATTTGGAGAGGCAAATTATGTCTTGCCTAATTGGCAAAATCAGGCCTTCAAGAAATGTGTGGTATTTTCGACTCTAGAATGCCTGCAAATATTTTGAATGTTGTTCTGTGAGCTGGAAGAATTTAACTAAAAATTGGGAGTCGTGGGTGTTCTTCTCTATCTCTCCTAACACATCGAAATCTGGAGCTAAAGCTTTCTGGTACTGGCTGCCCAAGTTGAGAAGCTTAAGGCTTCATCTTCACTGATGCTCAAGTTTTTGTAATTGCCTCTGCGAACGTTGGTGGGTTCATGGATGTGGCACCCACGAGGAAACAGTCATTTTAGCGTCCAGCTAGACTTGCCTCTCTGCTTGAGTTTGCATGGTTGCAAAGCCGAGGGAGCTTTTGCACCTGCCTTTCAGGTTGCTGTGTTTTGAGTCTGGGAATTGGTGTGAGGCTCTTATGTGCGAATGAAGGGTGTTTCCAAAGTACAGCTGACTTCTTCGGCAAAGGCAGCATAAGCCCCAGTCCTTAGTTGTGGTGCAGCTGGAGGGCAGAGGAGCTTGCACTGTTCAGCTCTGCCCCAGGCTTCTCCTCCCAGAGCACTCGCTGGGTGTCTAGGATGGTTTTGTGTCAATCGAGTTCCAGCTTTTTTTCCTGGTAAAGTATTTGTCGATTGAAATTGAAGAATTGTAAGCACAATTCATCTTGGTGTACAGAGAGCAGCGGGTGCGAGCAGCGCTGACTGGGACCAGACATTGACATACGGGCCGTCATCAAACTAATTGTTGTTTGAATTACCTGTTATGATCCGATGACAAATCTGCTTCGCTCCTGCCACTGGAGCAGAAAATGTAGCTTGAATTGGCGTGATGTTAGCAAGTGTAAACTGTACTTCAACAAGATGGATAAACCCAATTATGGGGCAGACCTGTAGAGAGAAAATCCATTTAAATCTCGTAATGTTAAGCAGAGCTGTGTTTAATTCATTTGGACCAATTTGGGAATGATGTATGAGTGTTGGTGAACATTAGTCAAAGGGAGAAGGGCTGGGGAAAGAGATGCAGTGCTCAGGCAGGATGGCAGAGGAGAGCTGCACCGTCTCAGCGGTTAGTGCTAATGGCTGGGGAAGGCTAAAATGACAAAAAGATGTACTAACTGCTCATACGAGAACAGCCCAGTGTAAATGAACCAATAAGAGAAACATATGGAGCAGAAAGAAGGTGTAGTATTTTTCTTAAAACTATTGATTTTTCCAATTGGGAAGGAAATGTACGTAAATTGAACGCAGCGTTTTGTTGGGGTTTGTTTTGCTTTTTTATTTTTGACTGACTGCCACAGCAATCGTGGAGGGTTTGTGGGGTTGTTTTTTGATTCTTTTTACCCCAACATGTTGGGTTTGTGGTTTTTTTTGTTTTTTTTTTTTTGGTCAAACTGCAAGGGAAGGGGGCAAGACTTCTTCTTTTCTTTTTTTATTATTGTTTTTTGTGAACAAAAGATAGGAATTGATCACTTCCTAGCAGTTGTTCTCAGTGCTGGGGTTGCTTTGTGGCATGTATTTAACGTGCTTATTCAGAGGTTTTCCAGCTACGGCTTTCCGTATTCTAAAAGAAAATTAAGGGTGTGTTGTGCAGGCGGATTGATTGACGTCTTCCAGAGGATGTGGATGTTGTACAATAATGGCCTGAGAAGCTGTCACTGCTTATTTACTGGTTTAATACCCAAAATGTGTGTGCTAGGCAGTTGTCAAATGCCGACGGAGATACAAGCAAACAATCCCACGAAGGAATTGCTTTGGCAAGTCGGAAGGGTTGAACAATGGATGTACTTGACTCTGTTGTTTGTGGTCTTCAGTGGATTCCAGCAAAGCTAACCCACATGCACATGTTCTATCCCATCTTGGACCAAAAAAAAAAATAATATTAACATCTTCTTTTCTTGTGTTGCTAATTTAAGGCCTCTCCACAAAACTTAAAGTAGTGAATAAAGCAATGGCATTCTTGTTTGTGTCTCTCATTGCCTGTACGTGCCTTGCTGTTTATCCTCTTGCTTCCCTCCCATTGTCTACTCTACTCTTGAAACTCCTAATAGCAAATAACGTGGGGAAAGGAACCTGTCCCAAGGTGTCAGTCACCAAGTTTGGCTGCTGAGGTTGGCAGCCTTAGCTTCTCTGACACTTGTAGAGGCTGCTAAAGCTGAAATGAAGTAACCAGCTGCTGATGTGTAGAATTTAGGAAATCTAGTAATTCCTTGTTTCTGGTACACCTGAAAGCTCTCTGCAATTACAAAAGTGATTCTGCAGGACTTTAAATAAAGTACAGGGAAAAGAGATGGTCTTCATCTTCAGCCATTCGTACTTCAAAGCATATTAATTTTGGAAGGCATGATTTCATTTTGATGTCGATTGAATTTAAGCTATTAAAAATCTTTTCAAACAATCTTTTTTCTGTACTTGTGACTCTGAATGAATAGCATGTCATCACAATGAGGAGAGGTTCATCAGCCTTTTTGGAAAGGCAGGTAGGTAGGCCTTGTTCCTGACTTGTCTTGAAAGTCCATTTAGCCTTGGTGAGAACAAGTTGAGAAAGGCTTGCTTTTATGGGATCAGAAAGATCTAGCTCCTAGGCCTAAAAGGCCCTAGGTCTAATGCATGAGTCCATCATGTCATGATGACATAGTGGTTCTGGCAAAAAAGTGTTTTATTTCTTTTGCATGTAGCTATGTGGTAAAGGTAAAAGGAACGGTGTAATTCACTGTGAGCTGTGATGTCAAGGTATACCAGTATTACTTAAGAGGGTCTGTGTGTAGGCAGGTCCCTTCTGGAGAGCCTGGAAAAATCAGTGTTAAAATGACAATGTATAACATGCCGTGAGTGTCACACGAGCTAGTTTCTGGCACTGTCACTGTGGGCGAGCCCTGTCACTCACCCCTCCCCTCGCTGTGGGATCAGTAGGGACAACTAAAAAGCTCTGGGGACTTCATGGTAGCTACTCTTACATTGTCAACACTTCCTCTTCTAATCCCTGCTCTGAGAATAACCAAATATTCAGACTTAGCAACTGTTTTTCCTGCCTAGTAACTTCATCTCCCACAATGTCTGCCTTTGAGAATGTGTCTGCATTGCCTAGTGAACCACGCTCTGTGTGTGAGAGTGTGTGTGTGTGTGCGTGGTTTCTTTTTTTTCCCCTTGTGGATCATTCTTTAAGTCAAAAAAACCTGTCCCAGCAGCTGCTGTCCTTTAGAATTGCTTAATACTTTTATTTAATTATAAAGTGGTTTTTATTCTTTTTTTTTTAAAACCTTTGCAGTGCAAACAAGAGGAATTGAGGACCTCAGTGTCTTCAGATGTTTGTGTGTTGCACAGAAACGTTGGGTTTATGGTTAATTAAGAGGTCACCATTTGCTGAATGAGGTGTCTGCTAGGTCCTAGATGCTGACATACGATTCAGTTTTCATTGGGGACTACACATCATATTGAATGTGTGCATTATTGGGACGTAGTATATAGCCTGTGACTGTCCCTTAAGAAACATCATTGAGCTGATAAGGATCTTGGACATGGTGTTGTTTAAAGGGGGAGAAGGATACAGAAGTTATTGAACCCAAAGGGTTGAGATGGCTCTCAAATATTACAGACAATTCCATTTGGCTTTCAGGCTGGCTGTCTCTGCCTCAGTTTGCCCATCTATGAAGTAGGAGTAACACTGCTTACTTAATCTGCAGCAGGATATGTTCTCTGTATTTTGGAAAATGTGCTGTCTTGAGGTGGAAAGGACTTTAAAGGAGTGTGGTTTTAGTAAATAACTGGGTATGGTGGTGTCCTTTTTAAAATATTTCCTTCCCCTGAAGATCTGGTTTTGGTTTTGGTTATTTTTTTTTTTATAATTTTGACTTCCTAACAAAATGATATGTAAAAACATAAGCTGCCAATTTATTATGTCAGCTAACAGTCTGTCAGGATTAGAGCTCTGTATTTGGCCTTCTTTCTCTTTTCTCTCCTACCAGATGCTGATTGTATTCAATAATGATGTATGTGAAAGAATTTTCATTATGGCATTGTGGTTTCATGTTCTCAGAAGTGTTTGGAATGGGGCAGCCATGAGAAGCCAGATTGCATGACACATTTCAGGCTTTGTTTCTCTCCCTGACCACATGCACATTTTATTAAATTTTTTTTTCCTTAAAGTCCGAGCAAAAATTGCATTGATTCTAGCAATCTATTGGAGGATCCCCATCCAAGTCAATAGGGCTATAACCTACTGGATATTTTGTGGGTTTACAATGAAGTTTTAGTAAAGAGTGATTTTTTTGTTTTCTGAGTTTATTTCTACTGCAGCACTTTATGGTCCTATAAAAAATTACAGGAAAACGAATATGTGAGATTGACTAGATACACCATCAAGGAGAATGTACACACGAAATCCTTGTCTGTTTTAAGAGCAGTTTCAGAGCAGATTGCAGATCTCACTGTCTCGGCCAACCTATTGGAAGTTTTAGATGTTAAACTGCCATTTTGATAACAATAATGTGTTTATTTTTAAAGGTGATGAACTATTACCCTAGCAATTCAGCTTTTCTAGAGCTGCCTGTAACCAAATCTCAGCAGCAGGACTGTGAATTTGCCTCAACATGTGAGCTTCAAAGTCTATCTGGAAATGTGTGTTGCTATGATTATTTGCTGTTTTTTGTTATTTTTCCCCTAACAATAAATAAACAGAAATGCAAAAGAAAAAAAACCCCACCTTATTATCACAGCATGATAGGGAATAGAATAGTTGAGTGATTCTACCAGTATCAGCTTTCATTTGCTGCTCATGTTTAGTATTTTCACGTGTTCTGACTTTTCTGGTAAATGTTATGTTTTACAGTGTAAAAGAAAAACAAGTTCTAAGCATATAGGGTGAGCAGTATTGCTGGGGTAGGTTTGTTTGAAACCTGACGCTTCAGTTTGTGGGAAAATGTCAAGCTGGATAGCATGAGCATTATGAGGCAACTTTTTTGCATATATCGTGTTTGAAGGTTTTACAAATACTCTGTATTGACTTACTCTTGTATGCTGTTCTGTGGTTAGTGATTGGAGTCTATATCAAGTTAGGAATTTGGGGTTTTTTGTTCTCTCCAATCAGTATGCAAAATATTGGTTGCATTGGTTTGCAACTTGAAGGAAACCAAATGAATTGGTTTTCTGTCAAAAACCACATGCAAAGTAAGTAGGGTTCTGATTTCTGCTTTAGTGGTTCTGTTATCGTTGTTATTTACAGTGAGAGTGGCTTTTTATCTCTGAGTCTATGCTCTTTAGCCTACTTTGCAATTGAGTTCTTGGTTTTGTGGTTTTTATCAGCAACGTTCAGCCTACCTTCTAGAGTTCTTGATTTTACTGTTTGTGAGTCCCGTTACCAGCTAGATAAGTAGAAATGGTGCCTGAGAATTACTAAAGCGTAGTAATCCTCTCCTTGACTATGTCATGAACTGGATGAAGACCGAACATCTCTCCTTTCAGGAAGGCTGCCTAAGGACAAGTGTGACTTAAAACTCTCAGGGAGTCTGAAATTGGTGAAAGAGCTGTTTCTGTCAGAATTCCGTACATGCCCAATATCTTACCGAGTCAGGACTGAATTATGATTTTTAAATAATTTAATTAAAATAATTAAATTATCTAACTTTTAATACAGGACACTCTTTGTTACTTACTTTCAGTAAGTCTTTTGCTTCACATTGCCTATACAAAATACATATTGAAGATTTACGTTTCACTGTTTTTTTTTTTTTTTTTTTTAAGCCTTGAATTTCCTGGCTGAAAGCTGATGAATGAAGGTCTGGAAAGTAAAGGATTAGCGCATCTTAGATTTACCAAGCATGAAAACTTTTGTGTTCTCATATGTTTGAGAGCAGTGGAAACCTCTTCTAGAAGGCGAAAGCTGAAGTTCTTTCCCTAGCATTATGCTCCCATTATTTTGTTCTGCATAATATCATATACTGTCAGCCATAGGATAAAATTGAGAAATAGCAATTCTGTTAGCTCTTGTCAATAACCTTGGGAAAGATAGTAGTGATGATAGATTTTTGCATCCAAAAGAATGCACAAGCCACATCTAACATACTTGATCTGGTCACTATTTCCTTCCACCTCCCATATACTGTGCAGGATCCTTCCTAATGGTAGAGTAACTTTTGAAGGACAGTGTTTCCCTGTACGTCTCCGTTTCGTCAAACTCTTGACAAAATTTTGTATTGAGAACTGGAACTATCAATTTAATTTACTTGTTATGATGGTTAAGAACTAGTGGTGCTTTCTAGTTTTAAGCTGTGGTGTGATCATAAACACCTTTTAGAAGGCTTTGTCTTCTGCTTGATGTCTTCCTGAAAAGTAGAGGAGACTTTGTCTCTCTAGTGTACAGCTGAATGATGTCCAGCAAAGCATGGATGATTCTAGAAAAGACATGTGATTCCTTGAGAACGTGCCGGAAGGTCCAAGGTTGCTTCTGTATAGTTGGGGCCCAGAAGTTGGGAATGATAGAGGCTAAACCATGACATAATTTATCTCCCTGGGGCTGGAAAACAAAAGACTATACAGAAAGTGTGGAACAGAATGATTCATCTTATTGACAAGCATGAATTTGGGGCAGCAAGAAGGGAAAATTTATGCTATTTTGCTGCATGCTCATTTCGTTTGATTGCAAGGAACTCTCTCCTGCTTGAAGATTTTATTTCATTTTATAGCTTGCTATGCTCTGTGGGCATCGGGACCGTAGTCCGACACAGCATTGCTTTCCCAAGAATGGGATTACAGTTTACAGGCACAGTAAACACCTTCCAATGGTTCATTCCAATTAATAAGTGTATAACCCCCTCATGTGCTGTAGAAGGCGATTGTATTTGATCTTTTGTGATTAGTGGTGAGAAATGTAGCTTTATATATACAAACCTATTTTATAAATGGCAGACTATATTTAATTAGCATAATGCACCCAAGGCCACCTCATCCACACTTCTCCTGCTAATCCGTCTCCCTGGGACTCCACCACTCCAAACGGCTCAGTGTCTTCAGCCAGCATTTACAGATTAATAAATCTGCCAGGGAAGCATTCCTTCCTTATCTGTTTGTCTGTGGAAATGCCCCCAAATGTTAACTCTGACCACAAGACCGAGACAAGCAATTTTTATGTCTCAGCTGCTGGCAGACCTTCCCGTAGCTAAAAGTGCCATGATTCCTGAAACCTGATGCTTTATCCGCTAGTACTAGAAACAGGAGTTTAATTCCCCCGGCGAGGGGAGGAACCCAACTTTCCAGCAGAACAAAGTCAGCTTATTTGTTTCTCCTGTTTCATAGTTTCACCAGACTTGGGAAGGCTGGAGGTTTAGTGGCTGGAAGTACTTGGGTATGTTGTAGGAAGTTGCTGGGATGCTTGCTCAGAGATGCTTCTTTTAACTGGGACTTGGATCAGTCTTTGAGAAGCAGATCCAGGAAACTGTTTGTCTGCATTAAGGTGGTTCTATTTGTTACCCACTCAGAGAGGCAATGTGTTGCTTAGCATCTATGTTGCGTTTCACAGGTCTCTCATTTAAACAGTTTCCCTTTTTGGTGCCTCTTTTTCATTCCCATCTGTTTTTTGGGCAGGGTCAGTCTTTCTCACTCTCTCGCTTTACAGTACCAAGCACAAAAGGACTCTGTTCTCTGATGGTGCCTTTGGGCACTGCTGTTAGACAAATAAAAGGGTATAAAGTTTGCATCAAACTTTTTTGCAACCTGTCTTGCACAACAAACTGCCTGTGCCAATCTGTATAATGCAGCAATGTCTCATGCTGGATGGTGGTGTGTGAAGTATTCATTATGATTTAGTGATCTGTAATTCTAATGTAATGTTGTCAGTCACTCTGGATTGCAGACTTCAGCATAGTTATAAACCCTGCCTCCAAACTCTTACTTTATGAACATACGTGGTTCCTGCAAAGGCAACAGTAGCAGTCTTGTTACTTAATTAAACCAAAACTGAATAATATTTAGGAAATAATTCCTTAAATTGTTCTTGCTTTGGGATTAGAGGGGGGGAAAAAAAGTCCAGCTTCTTTTTTAAATTTCAAATTGCTTCCCTGAGCAGTAAGTAAGGTCCTATTTAGCATACATGTCTCTGGATAGAAGGTCAGATTCCTAGAAATAATGTAAAATACTTCTGTGTGGATGTGCCTTCACTCCCTAAGGAGATAGCGAATAGAATATTTTTTTCCTGTGAGCTGAGAATCTCAAGGAAATAAGTCTCTGTGATGGGTTTGTGGGGAGCTGCTCGTGCTTGGTAACAGAAGGAGTTAAATCATTGCTTGAAACTTTCCCCAGCTCTGAGTTGGAAACACCTCTGGCTTGGCCAGGCCCATCTGGTGTCTCTGTCATCACTATTTAAGAACAGAAATTTATAGCGCATGAGGAGGTGGAAGGGTAGGGCAAGATAAGGTGGTGGTGACCACATCGACCCCACAGTCAGAGAAGGAGGAAGGAAGGAAGGAGGAGCACCAGACCAGAGATCCCCCCAATGCATCCCATGGCAAGAATGCAGGCTGCCTGTCTATAACCCTCAGAGGGCAATGGAAGACCCCATGCCTGAGGAGGGGGAGTGTTTTGGACCCCAACCCAGAGGTAGTGGAGAGGAGCTGCAGCCCTAGGGATGGAGGCCTGTCAGAGCGTCCCGTGCAGGGCTGCCTGGCCTGTGAGGGACCCAGAGCAGGGAGGACCAGCGAGGAACCTGTCTGCCCTGAGGAGAGACAAATGGCAGGAGCCACTGGGAAAAGACTGAAACCCCTATTCCCTGCCCTCCTGAGCCATTCAAGAGGGAGGAGGTAAAGACAATGGGATCAAGGTCCTGAGCCCAGGAAGAAGGAAGGGTTGGGGAAAGGGGATCTTCAAGGGGCTGGCCATTCTTTTCATCATCCATATTGCTTTCAGTTGGGTATTTCTATTTGTTATGTTTTTGATTGATGGCAGATTAANGAGGAGCACCAGACCAGAGATCCCCCCAATGCATCCCATGGCAAGAATGCAGGCTGCCTGTCTATAACCCTCAGAGGGCAATGGAAGACCCCATGCCTGAGGAGGGGGAGTGTTTTGGACCCCAACCCAGAGGTAGTGGAGAGGAGCTGCAGCCCTAGGGATGGAGGCCTGTCAGAGCATCCCGTGCAGGGCTGCCTGGCCTGTGAGGGACCCAGAGCAGGGAGGACCAGCGAGGAACCTGTCTGCCCTGAGGAGAGACAAATGGCAGGAGCCACTGGGAAAAGACTGAAACCCCTATTCCCTGCCCTCCTGAGCCATTCAAGAGGGAGGAGGTAAAGACAATGGGATCAAGGTCCTGAGCCCAGGAAGAAGGAAGGGTTGGGGAAAGGGGATCTTCAAGGGGCTGGCCATTCTTTTCATCATCCATATTGCTTTCAGTTGGGTATTTCTATTTGTTATGTTTTTGATTGATGGCAGATTAAATTAAATTTCCTTTTCTTCCCCAAGTTGAGTAGCCCTGTCTGTTTTGCTTGGGACCATAAGTGGTGAGTGAGCCTTTCCAAAGGAGGAGTGAAAAGGTGGCTGATCGTGGTCTTTTATTCCTAGATGGGCCAAAACCACAACAGTCTCAAATACAAAATGCTCAGGCTGTTTCTGGGGAGAGTTGTGCCTTTCCTAATTGAAGATAGAAAATTACCTTTAATAGCTCAACGTCCAAGAATCTTATGAACTTGTCCCAAGGTCTGAGCTTTGTTAGATGTTCTTCCATATGCTATGAATGGGTGTGGAGAGAATATACTGTAGTTCTGCAGCTGTATTACAAGCTGTTGGGTTTGCTTGACAGTACCTACATGTCATGTCGAGGATGATCAGAGGAATAGTTTGGATAGATGACAAAAAGTAATGGAGGAGGTAAATGGAGACATCTCTCCCCTACTCAACTGGTTAGTTAGTAATTTCCCTTTGAGTATTTGCTGGATCTTACTTCAGTTATGCAGGAAGTTACAGAAAATGTTGAATGGAGCCAAATTGTGTATTGTGTCTGCCTCAACTATCGTTCTCCTTCCTCCTTTCATAGTTCGTGTTTGCTGTCTGCTTAATATATGTAAAATTGGTCTAAGATTTTAAAATTAGCTGTTGAAGCTTGGTAGTACTTGGAGCTTGATTAAGAAAAACTGAACGAGTGAAAGATGGCATGGAGAGCCAGGCACCTTCCCGTGTTTATCTGGTTGAACTCCAAAGAGCTTGCCAGCCTCCCCAAGGGCACAGCCTGAGGTGCTGCTAGTTATATTTTTGCAGGTGGGGGAAGTGAGGCATAATGAGTTTGAGTTGATTTAATTCTTGAAAGGAGCTGATGTGGATAGACTTCAGCAGTAAAAGACCATGAGCTGAATATGTGCTGTTGCTTCCATTTATCAAGATTTATGGTTGTCAGAGGTGGGACCACCTCCTTGATGGCCAAACAGTGTGTGCCCATGCCCTGTCTGGTAGTGTGGCTTTCTTCAGCTGGTGAGGGACAGGGCAGGGGGCTGGGAAAGCCTGAAGCCACCACACAGCTGGAGTCTGTTAGTGCTAGAAGTTGACTGAGTATTTGCATGTTTGAAGTAATACAGTGCCTCTGGGACATGTGTGAGGCAATGCTGTTTACTTGTATCTACTTGTTTTCTTGGATAAAACTGCATAGTGTAAGCTTGCATCCAAGGCCACCTCTGTTATTCCTGGGTAGTCTCCAAAAGTATCTTAAGGCATTTAGAGTCTCCTCTCCCTTGACTGTAGTTTCTTTGGTGGAGCACTGCTGAGCAGACTTGTGTTGTGACTTAGTTTCTGACCTGTTCTGAACAGAGCTGCTGGGACTAGTCAGTAGGCACTAGAAATGTGTCTTGCTGCATTTGGTGATACTCTCAACCAAGAAAAATGTATCCATATGTTGTATTTGATAATGGATAGCATCAGCTTGTTGCTTCTGTACAGCATTTTTACTTCGAAGAATGGGAATATAAAATGGCATTAAAGCTCTTAAGAAGACCCTGCCATATCTTCTTTCTGTAATTGGGAGAGCTAACTGTCATCTTCATGTACTCCAGCTTGGAGTCTAACAATGAATGTTATTTAACTGGAGTAAAAGAAAGCTTGCTGCAACTCTCACTTGATTTGGTGTTCTCTCCCAGACTAGTATATTAGCTGATCTGATTTGTTCAAGCCCCACAATATTTGCAATGCCTTTCCTTTTCTCTCCTTTCCTGCCTTCCCCACACTCTACAAAGCTGCCTCAAGAATAGCCCTCTTGACACAGAGGCTGGAAATGCCACCTCGGGCACCTGGAGTGATCCTCAGCTTCATCTTCTTCAGAGCTGTGGCTTGCTCTGGGAGAAGAGCTTTCATTGTGCTCGCTCCCAGAAGTGCCTGGCTAAGGCATTCTGTTGTCTTGTGGGAAATCTCCTTGTTGGAGGTGTTACTGCCAAGGGTTTACTGAGTGTCTGGTGTAATTCAAACTTTGTCTAAGAGTTGTCTCTATGGTTTCCCTTCAGACAGGATTTATGACTAAAGTAGCACCTTTAAGTTGTTTTTTTCCCCTCCCCTTTAATTGTATTAGGCTCCTTCTATGAATTATTTCAGAGCAATGTCCTAGCCTGTTGTCTGTCCCTTTTTTATTACAGATCTATACATTATATAGATGTTATTATAAGTATCAGTTTTTGTTGACTTCACCTGAGAAACCTCCTTGTTGTCTTTTCCTTGGTAGACAAAACCAGTTTGGAAGTACCACGGTTCCTCCAGTTGGATTTTTAGTGTGATCCTGTTTGCTTCCTGGAACACTGTTTACTGAGCCTATATCTTTTGCAAACTAGATCTTGGATATGAGGATGGGGTAAATCTGAAAGTCTTAAAACCTGGAAAAATCTGCCTCTCTCCCTGCCCTGAACAAGAATCCTGTTAGAACAGCAACGGTACAGAACTAATTGTTCTGTGTGTTTTTATTATTGGATTGGGTGGGAAAGCAGAAAAACACCACCTTTTCTTTTGCCCGCTTTGTTTCACGTGAAGCCATAATTGACCCTCTCCTGGTCTCTCAGTCTGGTTCTTCAGATGGGTGGATGCTCCTTTTCCATTCTCTCCTACTCCATTTCCAAGTTGCGAATGTTGATTTGTACAGCTTATTCCCGATTGAGATCCAGCAGTTGTTTGAACTGAAAGGGTTATGGTAAGTGGATTGGTGTGGTTTGTTTTTTTTTTTTTTTTCCCCCCACTCTCAATGTCAGGACAGCCTGTGCAATGTGATTCATGAAGTCAACAGCTGAATCTTTTAAATTACACCCTCTTGTCCCTTGATTTTTCTTTCTCCCTCCTACTTTGGGTGCAGAGTCTGCTGGAGGGACAGAAAACAAGTTTGGCATCCACATGCTAGAGAGCCCTGATTAGTTCCTAAAAGAGGCAGCAAGTTGATTGCTTGCAGAGATGATGTAAGCCGTTGCTCTGGGGTACATCAGGTTGGATTTCTCATGCTTTATCTTATAAAGCCTAAATTAACAGCTAGTTTGGTTTGAGTTCTCTGGGATCTGACTAAAGGATTACAGTCCATTCTCAAGTGAGTCAATCTAGTTTAATTTATTTCAGGTCTATCAGAAAAGATCAATCAAAGCTCTTTTGAAAGTAAAGCTGTAATCGGCCTGTGTACTTAGATGTCACTGTTGTTGTATTTACTTTGCTTGTCTGGTGGAAAAATGCTCAGGCTGCAGCTAAGACGGTATTGCAGATATATATATATATTGAATAAACACAACTAGATTTTTTAGAAAGTTCCTTGTGTTATGAGAGCTGTTGCAGCCTGTATATATGTATAACCAAGTCTGCTTATGTGGAGTGTTTTTGATTTTTTGTTTTGTTTTTTGTGAATCCTTGAACTTGAAACTGTACTTGAACTGGGAAGGATCGTGGTTTAGTGGTTAAAAAATACTAGTAGGAGTTGGGAATCCAGATTCCTCTGTTGATTGCTAGAGCTAAGACATGACCTCAGGCATCTCCTTTAATTGCTGTTTGTCTCAGTTTCCCCATCTGTACAATAGGAACAAGAGCATTCAAATGTGATCTAGACACAGAGTAGCTCTGTTTATGTAAAGCTGTGATTTAGAAATCAACATCTTCAACTGAGTGCAACTCTCTGTACATTTTCTTAAGTTAGCAGTCTGTATTGTTGTCTTAATGTGTGTAGAGCTGGAAATGACAGTATAGCTAATGTTAAACTGAGTTTTTGGCTTGATAGACTAACTAAACAGATTTTAGGGAGCCAGGTTGCTGCTGCCTGAGGAAGCAAAGTATCGAAGTGACGTAAAACCTCTCTACCAGTTTCTGGGATTTTTAAAACCTCTTGGAGCCTAGACTTTGTGCCAGATCAGGTATCAGCTGGCAGTCTGCCACTGACATAAACTCCATACGCTGGTCTCTTGTTAATTTGATGAGAACATAATTGAGGGCCCACACCCTAACTGGATACATGCTGGATGGTCTGGTACTGCCGACCTGTGATAAACATCATGGAAACAGGGCCTGATTTTACCAATTCATAGAATCATAGAATGATAGGGGTTGGAAGGGACCTCTAGAGCTCATCCGGTCCAACTCCCTGCTAAAGCAGGTTCCCCTTGATCAGGGGGCACGGGAACCTGTCCAGACGAGTTTGGAAACCTGCAGAGAAGGAGCCTCCACACCCTCCCTGGGCAGCCTGTGCCAGGGCTCCCTCACATCAACAGGAAAGTTTTTCCTTATGTTCAAGTGGAACTTCCTGTGTTCCAGCTTATGCCTGTTACTCCTTGTCCTGTCACTGGGCACTACAGAGAAAAGACACCCTGTCCTCTCGACATCCACCCTTTAGGTATTTATCAACATTGATGAGGTCCCCTTTCAGTCTTCTCCAGGCTAAACAGCCCCAGGTCCCACAGCCTTTCCTCGTAAGAAAGATGTTTCAGTCTCCTCATCATCTTGCTAGCCCTGTGCTTGGACTCAAACTGGTTTGATGTGGTCAGAGCCAGTCAGAACCAGTTTGATCTGGTTGGAACTAGACTTGTAGAGAGCTTAAGACTAATACCAATGAGTTGAAACTACCAAACATACCTTCACCAGACAATTTGTGTGACCTGGAACAGACCCGTTCACAAAACTAATGTCATGTTTTGTGCTGATCCACCACAGAGTTTGTATGGATATGGCTTAATTAATTCCAAACCTGACGTGCTAGGTACTCACTTCTACATGCAGTCAAGGTAGGAGCATGACATGAAAATAACTAGAAAAATTACTACCAAGGCTTCAGCCAGAGGTTGCTCACCTCAGCTCTTCCATTGTGTGGACTGAATGGGAAGACATTCATGTCATGGCACAAGCTTGGTTTCTCTGAAGACCATTCAGGTGCTTTGGGAAGGAGGGGTGGCTCTGTTGGCTGGTGTGATGCCATATAGCTTTAGATGTGCTTCATCGGTGGAGAAATCCTGTTACAGCATACCAAGTCTCTCTTGCCTCCAGTCACCAAATACCTCCAAGTGACTTCCATGCAAGTTTGAGAGAAGCTAGTGGAAGTGAGCTGTAATGAAGCAATGCTTTGCACAATGGAATGAGTGTCTCGCAAATGTCCTCAGCAGGAGAGTGGTTTGCATAGTAAAGTGTTTGCTTAAATACTTGGTGCATCCTCTCTCAAGCAGATATTATCTTGAACTCTTCATTTTTGTGATTAAGTCCTTTCTTGTTCATTTTTACCTTTCCTCTACTTGAGATTTAAAAAAAAAATATTAAAAAGATCAGTTTTTCTCTTAAGTTTGTTGATTCCTGAACACACTTGCAAATCCTGATCCCTAATGTCATTCTTATCTGCAATATATTTCATGTAACTATTAGTTAGAAACGTATGACTATATTTTCAGGCACTTTAAGTTGTTTTTTTTTGAGTACGCTGAACTATCAGTGTCAGTTTTGGTATGATGGGAGTATCTGAGATGGCTTTGCCTGTTTCTGGTCCATGTGAAAAATCTCTGCTATGACCTGTTCGGGTTCTCACTTACAAAAAGCTTACATATATATTTTAAAGACCAGAAGTAAATGGCTTAAGTTCCTTTTATGTACCATCTGGCTGTTTCAATCTTTTTTGTTCTAGTCGACTTCCCAGCCACCAAGCAATTCTCTTACCTGAGCAAGTGAAATGACTGCCACTCCTCTTGCAGATAGAATTTTTAAGATCTTCACTTCCTTTAAAAGCCAGACATTCTTCAGGCAGCTGCTCTTCCTTGTATGGACTTACAAAGATGCGTCAGCAGGCAGGCACTTGCAGATTAAATATAGGATTCTTCGAGTGGCTTAGTGTAACTTTTTTTTTAATAGTGTTCATCATACCGAGACAGATCAGTCAGGATATCACTTGTTACATCACCATATGATAGAACTGAGCAGTGATCAGGCTGAGTCCTCCTATATGAGTTATTGCTGTTCTTTGTACTTTAGGAGATGGATGCAGGTGTGTTCTCCCACTCAAGCGTTACTTTTGCGAATATGATTAGTCTGATAAACCTTTCCAGTAGCTGGTTATTTTTCTCACTCAATTAGGGGAGTTTTATCAGGTGTTTGAATTGTGAAGACTGTATCTACTCCGTTGGCAAACTGAGGACTACAGCAGTGGATATCAATGTATATTATCCACTCTATTTGAAAGCAAACTAACAATTAGTGACTAACTTCCCATTTGTGTCCTAGTTAGCAACCTCCTCCTGTAACAGGCTCTCAGTGCAGCCTCCTCTTTTAAAAGCCAAGTAGCTGAGATTGCCTCCTTTTGATCCTCTCCTGCACCTGGGCCTTTTGTAATGTCCCCCTGCCCCCCCAGTCTTTGCTACTCTTACTTGGGTAAAAAAAAAACAAAAACAAAACACACAAACCACAAAACAAACCAAAAACAAGAAAGGAGGTTCAGAGTAAATGCTAATAATTGTGCATATAATGTAACTGGAAGCGTTTCATTGACGTGCTTATGCGAGCTGCTTCTTCATCTTAGTGCTTGAATGTACCACTAGACTTGCATTTAGCTTCTTGTGGCTGCTCTTTGATGCAGGTAGGCCATATTATAAATAGGCTTGTTGCTATGGTGAAAATAGGAGTCCTTGTCTGCTGAGTGTAACCTTTCCTACTTTCCTGGAAATTATAATATTTTTCCCCCTCTTCCTCTTTTTGAATATGCTGCAGCAGAACAGAATTGCGTTGTCTTTTTGGGGAAGGAATTGCAGTGGATGAGTTGGGTTGGAGGATGGTACTTTCAACACGTATTCAAGAAAAGTTGAGGGTGGGTTTTGAGGGGTGAGGGAGGAGATTGGAAATCCCTTTTGTGATGACTCAGCAATGCTGAGAGGTCTGCAAGCCTTTTCCCACCCTGTCTTCAGGGAGGGAGAGATGAAAAAGCTTTCGCCTGCTCTTTCCATTACCTGGCTTCTTTCAGTTATTTTTACAAGGTTAATGCATTGTGCTCCAAGTTTGCATTGTTGTGCCAATAAAACTTTAATAATGGTGATAAGATTGGTGTGCACACAGCCAGAAGATGAATCTTTGGGGTTTAGTTGAGAAAGGAAGGTGCGTGTTTGTCAGCTGCCTGCAAGGTCCAAGGACTTCTGAGGCTCATTTCAAAGGCTTCAGGGAGGGGAATGCTCTTCAGGGCTGATGGCTATAAAAGCTGAAGATGGCTGTGCCTGTCCATTAATCTATTGAACTCATTGTTCTCCGTATCCCTGTTTTATTTTGTTATTATGCTGCGTTTTGTGCAAAAGGAACAGGAAAAATCAAGTGTGACTAAGGGCTTTGTGAGGCAGCAAGCTCTTAAGGAAGGGAGAAAAAAAGGATGAGACTCTTCTTTCTGCTGCTCTGCTCTCAAGGACAGCACTGGCTACAGCCTTCCCCACCAACCCATCCTGGCACACCTTATGTGCCTGGGGGAGGATGTTAGGGGGATGGCTACCAAAACATCTGGGACTCACTCTGTCTTCACCCTGCTGTAGCCTGTGGTGGTCACACTGTTGCCTGTATCCCCTCCCCAGCCACTGTCCATGACTCCTCCAGGAGCTGGCTCTGTGACTGCAGCTCAGCCATAAACCCACGGCTGTGAAGCCACAGCTCTTGACGTTCTGCTGAGGGTTTGCCCTGGAGGTTTGAAATAGGCCGCTACTCCCCACACTGTCAACCTTCTCTTCAACTTGCTAGCAATCAGTCTGTTTATCATTTAAAATGTATTTTTCATAACTGTTCTGAAGCCTTGGAAGAGGGAAGACTGACTGTATTTAATTCAAGTTCAGTCCTTTCCTCCCTGTGACCTCTATTAGTATTTTTAAATGAAGATGATTAATCTTATTTAAAAAAAAAAAAAACCCAACCTTGAGCTTTTCTAGGAAAGTTTAGTTGTAGCTGAATGTAAAACCAAGGCACAGAGTGTAGGAAATCCCATCCCCTTCATTTTAAGGGATCTAAATTAGAGAAGTTTGTATTTCTCTCCCCTGAAATGCTTCTTAGGAGCATTTGCTTACGACTTGGCTCTGTGCATAAGGGGTTTAATTCCTTCTTGGCGTTGAACTGGAAAAGCAGCAAATCACTACACACTGCACTAGGGTGGCATCAGAGGAGCAGGAGGGCTGTGAGGAACTTACGTTTGCTGCCGTTGAACCAAGTAACCCACAGAAAAACAAGCGCCATGTGTGGGAGAAAGGCCTGTCTTTTCAGCTTAAAATAGTCTCTGGTCATGTGGACCTGGAACTTTTGTCTGCTTTCATTTTTCCTACACCTCTTACTATGGAACGTAACCTAAGCTTTATTTAAGGTGCCATTTCTGCACCCCAAAACACTAGGGAGGAAGAGCAAGTTACACAGTGGGAAGAGGATGTGGATTCGGATGGAGAGCAAGATAGTGCATGAAAAGATGTCATGTTCCCTGCTCCTTCTTACCAGCATCTCACTTTTTTTTGTCTTGGCTGAGCTTCGTGCTGGGGCTACACTGCTGTGGGTCACGTAACAGCTAAAAAAAGGAGTAAAAGAAGGGATACCTTGGGTGAATGACCTGCCTGTCCTAGCAAATTGAGTTTAATTTAGAAGTTTAAAAATGGCCCCGTTATCCGCTAATATTAGCGGGTTTTGTGACCTGACCTGTTATGTTCATGACCCAAGTGAGAAGGAGAGGGGAAGTGGTGCTGAATGGGGCTGCTATACTTGAGGTTATTTTTCTCCCAGCTTCAGAAACAGGACAATATCCCAGAATAGCAAGTAGTGGGGAAGTCACACTATAGTGAGGACAGCCTGCTGTGCCCAGGATGGCTGCAGTGCTGCCTTCTCTTCAGGACGGACACCTGAGACCCTGCTCATTTTTCATGACTGATCCTGGGTGCTGGCATGTTGCCTGCTCTGGTGAGTACCCAGATCTGCCTGCTGTCAGGGCTCTTACTCCTGCCTGAAGGGACCACAAGGCAATGGAGTGGCCTTTGCAGGACTGCAGAGCATCACTCACCCCACCATGAGAAGTAGGCTGGAGGTTGCATGAGGTCGTGCACGTGACAGAGAACCATGATGTGGGACCTACTTCCATCTCTGCCACAAACTTCCTGTTTTCATTTTTGGAGAGAATTGCTCAAACTCCCTCTCTCTTGTTCTGCCCACAGGCAAAATGGGGCTGAGCATGTTTTCCTCAAGGGAATGGTTTTTAGATAGATCTTTGTTTATAGAGGGTGCTGTGGAAGGCAAGTTGCTGAATGGGTGCAAGATAGTATCAGAGTATGACTGGAGAAGGAGATCATGCAGGAAAAAATGTTTTTAAAAAATAAAGTACTATATAGTTTTTTATTATAAAGTTAAAAAGTCTTCAAAGTATACCGTGCCTGGCTTTTCATCATGAGATGAAAATTGAGCATAGGAGGAGAATCATAGAATGGTAGGGGTTAGAAGGGACCTTTAAAGATCATTTAGTTCAATCCTCCTACAGAAGTAGGTCCATCTAGATCAGGTCACACAGGAATGTGTCCACGCGGGTCTTGAAGACCTCCAAGGAAGGAGACTCCACACTCTCCTTGGGCAGCCTGTGCCAGGGCTCCCTCACCTCAACAGTAAAATAGTTTTTCCTTATGTCTGAATGGAACTGTTTATGTTCCAGCTTCATCCTATTACCTCTTGTCCTATCACTAGATACAATAGAAAAAAGACTAAACAGCCCCAATTCCTGCAGCCTTTCCTCATAAGGAAGGACTGGCAATGAAAAATTTCTACAGCTATCTTTTGAGTATGGAAATGTTGAGAGGGTTGAGAGCTTTGGCAAGTTGACTGATCTTCCTGGTCAGATCTGGTTGCTTTGCCCAGCTGAGTGAAGAACTTAAACTTTACCAGCTTCCTTTAGCCCAGGTGACATTGACAACCGAATTAAGTCAGTGCCTTGGTCAAAGGGGTGAAGCTTTTGCTCAGCAGTTAAATGCTTGTTATTTCCAAAATCCCATGACTTGGTCATAGTGGAGGCTTTTACTTGACAGTTAAATACTCCGCATTTCCAAAATCTCATCTACTCACACATTTCATGTTAATAACTCCAAATACACAAGCACAAGGTTGATCATCATGTACCCCCTTTGTCTCCCCTCCCAGCATATACACTGGGTAGGGTTTGGCTGGAGGGATGACAACTGAATTGTACCTTTATCAAATTCGTATAGCAGCCCATGAACTGTATGTTTATATTTGGATAATTCTGGTGGATTTTGATTTCTACATACTGAGATAGTCAAACATGAGAGAGGGACTTTCTGCACATTAGTCACCACATTATAAGCCCTTTTGGCTGAAATTCGTGTGATTTCACACTGGGAAGACGACAGACTTGTATCCAGTCAATGTCAAATGTGATAATGTAATTTGACTACCCTGAGCGTGGCTCCAACAAAATGTTTTTCTTTATTCTTAACCTGGGCACCAGCAACATGGATCTTTATTGGGTTTGATGCCATGTGCTTTTGGGATAGTTCTTCAGTTCTTTGGGAGTATGTTGTGATACTGTAGAGAGCCATCAACAGCCATCTGATCCCTAAGGAAAGTGTTTTCAACATATGGCTTTGGTATATTTGCTGCCTGTATATATGTGCTTTATCTTTCTCTGGATGGCCTACATCTAATGGTACCTGGTCAGGTATATGTGCATCTATTAGCACTGTTTGTAAATCACCTTGGCATTCTCCATCTGTCTGAATGGTGTTAAATAAACATGAGCTCTCTGTCAATAATTCAGTTATCGGAGTAAATTAGGCAAGATTTTTGGGGGATGGTTTTACCTCTGGCATTGCTTCTTCCAGTAATTTTAATCATTATTGGAAAGGAGGAATTAAAAACATAGAATCAATTCAGAATTGAAACGAAACCAGTTGACGGCAGCTGTAGGCAACCATGTGATTTGGGGAAATGGTCTTTAAGCTGATGAGGCAGAGTCACAACACAAAGAAAGCTTTTTCTTTCTATTTTTTTTTCCTCCAGAATAACTTAACTTTTATGTTGCTTTCCAAAGTGTCTACTGCCAATTGATTTATCCCCTGATAATAGTCTTGAGTTGTTTAGTTTCTCTTCTGTAAATATATGCGCAAGTTGTAACAACAAACAAACAGTGTTTCCGACATGTGTTAAGACCTGCTGTATATTGTGTGGGAGCAGGAGTAAAGGTCTGTGCCGTGTTGCTCTGGAGCTCTGAATGTCTGCCTGGGAAATGGTAGGGAAGGATTTGCCTCTTCACAAGAGGCTACAGGGCAGGTTTGCTGAGAATATTTAGTGGGTGCTAGCAAAGTTGATCTTAAGCTGCCAAAGATGTGGTGTATTTTTACTTCATAAGTCCTGCTTTCACTGGGATTTTTGCATGTGAAATGTATGAGAAATCCCACCTGAGCAGAACTGAAGTGGAAATGGCCTCACGTCTGCAGTGAGGGATGCAGAGGATATCTGTTTGATTTTTGAGATTGGCATCCCTTCCTTTTCCCTTTATAAAATCTATATGTTTCTTGGTGTATTGACATCTCTTTCATGAGGGAAAACATTTTCCTATATGAAGAAGATGTAGAATGCCTTTGGTAGCCTTTCTGCCCCTATTCCTCACTGCTGTCAGCACTGATGACGATGGTGAGCTTTGCTGAGAGTTTCACCCACTGCAGGGCTTCTGAACCTGAGTTTGTTTTTGCCCAGGGAGATTCAGATATGCTGGAGCTCTGGAAGGTAAGAAAACTACTTTAAATGCAGCAAAAGAGTGAACCTGAGAAAAAGCAGAATAAAGCAGTCTGGTACCAATGAGATATGAGTTTGTTTAGGATTACTGATCAAGAACAGAACGAAGCTTACCCACTGGGAACCCACAGCTGAGTGAAGAGCAATGGTGCAGGGCTCGGCCAGGCTGAAGTGAGGATGCTCTACTGAATGAGTGGTCTCAGGGACAGGGACTTTAACCCTGTCGTGTGGGTGGAAAGCGTAAGGGATTAGAAAATTTGGGATTATCTGCAGAGTCCCTTTACATTAATGTCAATACACTTTAAATGGTTCTGTGCATTCATTTTGTTCATGCAACTGGACACTGCTTAATTTATTGTGGCTCCGTAGACCAGACAGTATGTAAAATGCTCTCATCTTAATATGTGATGTGGGAGCTGAAGCAGAAAACTGTATCAGGAGAAAGCAGGACTGATTGTTTTTTTTTTTTCCCAAATGATATAAAGAGTTAATTGCTGGATGTTTCATGGGAACCATGACCTGAGCATCTATATTAAGTTTTTTAAAAGAATCTGCTGTTAGACACTTCCTCAGAGCATGGAAATCGCTTTGGGACTAAAAAGGGGAAAAAGTAAAATAAAATACAGTTGTGTTGAATTTTTGTGTCTGGTTTATCAACTTTTACTGTTCAAAGTTAGTGGTAGGGTGCTAGAGAGGGACAAATAACCAGCTCTAACTGGGCTTGCTGATGTGACACCATGAAGGATGGGTCAGTTTTGCACTCATCCATTTTTTAGTGGCTTGAACTTTGCCAGTAAAACAGCAGACTCTCTGGTCACTCTTTGGAGAGTTCCCACCTTGCCGGCCCAGTCTGTCTGTATTCGGGCATGCACCTTACAGAACAACCAGGGGCAGAAGGTTTAGTACACAGCATTAGCTTTGAAGCAAACCTTTATTTTTCTGCTTCAGGGTTTCACATCAAGTCACACTCCCTCCTCCCACATTTTCTTCCTTGCCATCTCCCTCTCCTCTTCCAGGTTTCTTATCATCACTGTACAGGCTAGCAGCTTCTTTCAGCCTTGCAGCTAAACAGGGTTTTGCTACAGCCAGGAAAAAAAAAAAGAAAAGGAAGAAAACCAAGTCCCAAAACACTCAACCCAAACCCCAGGTCCTGTCCTGATGCTTGTCTCACTGTAACTGAGGCAGCTCAGTGGCCAGGGGATTGCTGAATGGCTGGAAATGGCAGCTATCTTAAGTCTGTGGAGGGGCCATGTGTGCGGCTGCATCTAAAATTTTTATCACCACCACTGCAGGTGAAAGGCTTTCATTCGGCTGTGCTGGTCCAGCAAAGTCTATTTTATTAATGTGCTTCCAAGCCCTTAAAACTTCTTTTAGGGTACATCAGTAGGGAGTTAATAGAAACTTTGAAATAGGAAAAATGCCTGTGGGTTAAGCAAAAGCCTAGTTGACCAACTTGAGCATAAAGCTGGTACTTAGTTGGTAGGTCATTTGCTTCGGGGGAGAGGAGAAAGTGGACTGCTGGACCACAGATAGCATTTCCCAGTGGGAAAGCAGATGTAAACACAATTAGCAGCTTTTAATTTGGGAAGCAGTGTATGTTTTATTTTGCTTGTGTTTGTATATTCTTGTAGAAAACGCTTCTGGGTCTTACTGCAGTCGGCTGCTGGTTTAATATTAGCTCAGCACATTTATGTGTACATACTAACTAGAGCAGCACGTATATGGGCCACTATAAAAATAATCACATTTGGGAAGAGTGAAAATATTGAAGGGTTTATTCTCTGAGACTTCCTTAAAGCCCAGCAAACACAAAGTGCCTTCACAGAGAAGTCTGACTCAGGTTTAAAATTAGTTCCATTCAAGTTCTTTTCAGGAGAAGCACAGTTTTATTTAATGATTTTTTTTTTTTTTAAAACAAAACGTACTTTCTTGAAGACTAAAATGTCTTAAGCACCAGCATACTGCTCTACCTTGTTTCTGCAAAATGGGATTATAAGGGATTTAATTCTGTGAGTTTCTATGTGTTGCAGGAGGTGACTTTTCACAGCGTGTTAGAGCGAGCGGTGTGTGACAGTCTCCTCTGATTCTCATCACATCCCTCTGCTCTGGCCTGGGTTTTGCCTCTGTGGCAGCACCTGAGCATCTTGGATCAGGCAGGATGGGGGAGTGAGAAGGTGGGGCAGGAATAGAAACCTGATTTGAAGACCAGGTAGTAAGAAGCAAATTGTATTGATTTCTCTTTGCAGGTCTGATGGTTTTGAAAGCCACTTGCTGTGCAGCTTTAAAGCTCTTCCTGCCATATCTGTGGTCAATAATTGCTAGTGACTGGGGCAGCACCACTCAGGCACTGATCTAGCCTTGCCTTGGAGCAACTGTGTGACTTGAAATACACTGCAACCTACTGGGCTGCTTCAGCTTAAAAGTTAGTTAAGCAGGTGCTCAAGTGCTTGAGTGGGTCAGACTTTAGGCATATTAGCTCCTGCCAGAACACAAATGTCGCCTCGACTCTTTTTTTAGCAAAATATTGTCCCTGCCTTCTTTGTCTTCCCGGTTTCATCAATCTCTTTCTTTTTTTTTTCCAAGCTAAGTGATTTTTCTGGCATGGTGATACCACTGCATGTAGTAAGAAGCACAACTTGAAATGGAGTATAAATAGAGAGAGAGAGTGGCTGTTCTGATTGCCATAGAGCACAGAGAGCAAACAGACTTCAGGAATTTTGGAGAGTGAGCTAGATCATTAAGTATTTACTTTCTTTTAAAATATTTTTAGAGGAAATTGAAATTCTTGGTGATACTAAGGAGATTTAGATACAGAATATGAATCTTTGGACCGTTGGTTTACAATCTACCATTGCCACCCTCCATTTATCGCAAGAAGAAACTATTCTGCCAGGTTGCCTAACACTTTAGTGGCATCTCTGCAGGTTGGTGGTGTATAAGACTTCTTTCAGTATCTCATTTTCTTTCTTCTCATCCCAGCTGTGCCATGTTGCTTCTTTGTGTACTCCTTCTATATCGTTTTTTTGGCTCATACACATATACTTCTGCCTTCCCCCCCACCCTTCCCTCCCAAGTCCCTTTGTGTCCCTTGTAGCTCCAGAGAACTGGCTTGTTTATTGCTGATAGTGTGGATGATGCCAAGAAATCCTGACTCCTGGTGCATTATCGCACAGCTGTGACGCAGGGCAGGATCATACTCCAGATCTAGGTCTTGTTTATTTTGGATCCTTCTTCTGCAACTAGTACTTGACTTCTCACACTGCTCCATCAGCTCCATCTTCTGTAGGCCAGGATCCCGCTGCCTTCTCGCGTGTGCTTGCCCAGTTTGCTTGCCTTGTGCTCCAAACTCTGGGAAAGGAGGTCTGGGAAGGGAGCTGAGGGATTCCTCATCATGAAAAAGCTTTACTGAGAGACTGACTGGTCCTTTTGTATTAGGAACTGTGACTGGAGGGTCATTTTTTTTTTTTTTAGTGGTTTGAGGTTTATCTTTCCTTTTTTCTTGTATTTGTTTGAATTGCCTTTTTAAGAAAGGAAGAGAAGTGGTCTAGGAATTGTTAATGTTACTTGAGGTTTGCACATTCAGAGCTCCCCTGCATCCATTACTTGCAGTCCTGATCCAAGCTTACTTATCATTTCACAATTCAGTGTTGAGGTTTTTCTGTCTTTTTAAATTTTTTTCTCTTTTTTTTTTCTCTCTTCCCACCTATTTCTTTTTTTCTTTGCATATTGCTTGCCCTGTGCAACAGATGTGAGGATCTGATCCCACTTCCATTGAAGTCAATAGCCAAATTCCTATCGACTTCACTGACAGCGAGAGTGAGCCCCTGTCTAGGGAGTGAGGATTAGAGCTAAGTAGGAGTAAGTAAAGTACAATAAAATCAGAATATCCTACTTACTGCTTAATGCCATGAATTCTGTTTTGAAGAATTTCTGTTTTGAGTCCCATGGCTTTTTATGCTGTTGAATGCCAAGAGCTGAATATCACGGGGGTGGGGAAGAGGAGGAGCTGACAAGCATAAGAGGGTTTTGGTTTCTAGAGTTAGGAGGGGACATTGGTAGAAAGGAATGAAAAACAGTCCGTGATTCCTTCATGACCCTGCAGTAAAAAGACTTCAGCTGATGGATGAGGGGCTTGGTTTGGCAGACAGGCTGCACTGGATCCACTTTTGACCGTGTCAACCAAGTGTCACTGTCTAAATCTGGAATGCTGTTGTGTATTATGGGAACATAAATAAACCCAAAAAAAGGCTCAGGAAGGGGAAAATGGCTGGACAGAATCTGAAAATAATAATAATAAAAAATAATTCCCCCCTTCCTGTCCCTTTCTAAACACATGGCTAAAATAAAAATAATACAAAAAACCCAAACAAAGCCAAAAGAAAAAAACCCCAAACACCAGACTGAGAGAGGGGAGAAACTATTACTTTCTAGATGTTTTCCTGAAGGACCAGCCTTTTCAAAGGCATCCAGATCTGCTCCAGGGAGATAGTGGTGAAATCTGGTGGGAGGCACCTTGTCCCCATGCAGCCCCTTCATCCATGGCCCCTGTGCCTGCCCGGGGGTGTGGGAGCTGCCTGTTCTTGGTGGCTGTGGACTTCCTCTCTTCAGGCTGTGGTGACACGTGAGGAGGTGTGTGGACTTGGACCCCTTGCAGATAGAAGCAACGGCCTTTAGCACTACTGCCTCTCGGGGCCTCACAAAGAAGAATAGGCCTGTTGTCCTGGCAGGGCAATATTATCCGCGTTTTACAAGCAGGAAGGCTGAGGTGAAGGGTTTATTTTCCTGTGACTCATTCAGGATGGCCCAAGAGCCTGTGGCGGACGTGGAACTTGAATGTCTCCCAGAGCTCTGTGTCACCTCTCCCTGTCCTGCCATGCTGGTGGGTCTGCAGGCTGCACAGGCTGGGGATACTTTTCCCGTTGGCGATGTACTACTGCCACTCGTCTGCTGTCCTTTGGGGCAGTGTGAAACGTGTGCCTTTTTGTCAGAAGGGGTGATAGGGGGCTGCTGATTTTTAGGGTGTGCTCTGATACTGCAGAAACAGAGAAACAAGCCCTGTTCTGGGGTCGTGAACCTGGGTAGATGCGGCATGTGGATTTTGCTGCACCGCTTCCTCATGTCACCCCTCTGATAGGATGATTTCTTTGCTAGCTTTTCCTTTCTTTTTCCCTTCACGCTCTCTTTTGGCCAGGATTTTAACATATATCACAGGCTGGTAGGCTAAGAGCCTGGGACTTCCCCTCACCACACTCAAAGTCTTTGATCTTTTGCTTTGGAGGTAACATCAAAAGAATGGCTGAGAAAGACAGCCAGCGCTGTGAAGTTCAACGTTCAAGTTAATAGCTTGACTGAAGGTTGTGCTGCAATGCTGGAGCCGGAGTAAACAGAGGCGAGCACACGCATTTCCCTGGAAATGGACCTTAGTGCTGCAGAAGGGCTTCATTTGCATTCACAATTAATCTAGGCCCTACTGAAGGGCAGGCTTGGTTTATTTTGGTTATTTCTTTTTTAATTCCTCCTTTACAGGAGAAGGAAGGAAGATGGTTGACTGGGGAGACAGATGCCTTACTCAGTGGTAGCCATGGCTGGCGGTGGCCACCCGCGCACCCTTACAGCCCTGTCCTACAGCCTGTCTGCACTCACTCATTTCTGGGTTTGCTCCATTTTTCAATATGATTAAGCTGAAATCTATTGGCAAACCATTGCCTTCCCCCTTTTTTTAAATAATAAAAGCTAAATCTCTAACCACTCCCTGTCCAAGCATACAGTGAATAGCATGGACTTCCCCATGCCAGATATTTTCTTTTAATTCCCTTCCCACTTCTGTTTGAAATGCACTTGATGTGTGTGGGCGAATGGCTGCTCCATCCATTTTTCCATTGCCATCTTCTACTATTTTGGTGGCCTCTATTTTCTGTGTGGGAAGGTTGCTTTGATATTTTTTTTCCTCTCTTTTTTTTTCATGCAATGCAAATAAAGTGAGGAATTCTGTATGATTTTACATGATGGTGCACAACCAGGCCCTTTTCTTGTATGATTTGGGGTACAAGGTGGAAGCTACTAGGCAGCACGAGTCACAAGTAGTTAATAATTTGGCATTGGTGGTAATGGTGTTGGAATCGAAGAGTTTCTGAGAGGCAAAACACTGAAGACTCCAGCAACTTCAGTGAGGTGCTTGACACTTGCAGATGAGTTGGCTTGATATATTATATTAACAAGTTTAAAGCATTGTTAGGCAGGACTGATAGCTTGTGCGTTTGTTTGCAGTGTATTTTGGTGTGTACGTATATTGAATGATTGATGTGAGTGTTAAACACTACAGTGAAGTGAAACCAAAGGGCTCCGTTTGTTTTCAAATGCGGTTGTATGAGAGAGATGCACCAAGGATACAGTTGGTCCCTAGACAGAGGCATATTTTCTTCATCCTGGAACAAAATTGGAGACTTACGAGCAGAAAAATTAATGGCTTCAATAAACTCAGAGAGGAGGTTTAAAATTACTTTAAGAGTGAAAGCACTTTGTCTGATACAACTCTGACTTCCGTAAATGTACTTGGAAAAAATAAGTATTAGTCACTCTATTTTTGCAAATTTTTGGCCTTTTGAGCAGAGCTTCAGAGCGGGTCTTAAATCACTCACCAGTGCAGGAGATATGGGATTCACAAAAGAGTGAAGCGAAACAGGCACCCCAGTCCTTACAGCTTCTTGGAAAAATCCTGACCTGAATACTTTGCCCTGTTGAGTGAATTAACTGCTCTGAAGTGTGTGGGAGTTCAGGACATTTGTGCCCTCTCGAGGAAATGTGGAATGCTCTAGCTAGTAATGACCCCACTGGATGAGACCACAGGGTTCTTTCTACAGGGACAGTGAGGCGTGTTAATTTTGGAGCCAATTATCATTCAAAAGTGATGGCAAAGTATCCAGCTTCCCAGAATGACGGCCCTGAAGTTCTTGCAGAAGCTGCCGATATTTTCCTGGACTGATGGAAGAGGTGGTGGATGACTGCATAGAGGGTCCTGTGTTTTTTCTTTTGCTCTTTTCCTCCTGCTTGCTGGATAAATAATTATTTCACCTTTAAAAAAAAAAAGAAATTAAGCCCATACACAGTCAGAGGATTTTTTCTACAATACTTGGGCTGCCCCTGGTAGTCATCACTGGTAGCAGTTTGAGTTCCTTTTGCCCTTCAGGTAACATCCTACAAACAATATGTTGCAAATCCCCGTTGTGCATATGGGGAGGCAGGAGGAAATAATTTTTAGTAGATTAGCAGCTATTGTATCATCACACGTTGCTTAATAAGCGCGATGTTATGTGTGAGAGGCAAACTCCTTAGTGGGAGAAGGGTGCACTATAATGACCTTTCGTGTGCAGGTCGGTTGAGATGAAAGGTTCCTCCTGAGGTTATCAGGTTAGCTGTGTGGCACGCAGAAACACTGACTTCAACTTGCTGTCCTGCGCAGATGCTCTTCAGTCTATTAATGCTCTCAAAAAAATCTGTTGAGGTGCCTGGTTTTTCTTCCTCTGGTTCTACCTGGGACCAATTTGACTTGGAAATGGAACAGAAATGCTGTGTTGTGATTTTTTTTTTAAAAAAAATAAATAAATAAGACATTGCTATGAAAGGGAGCTCATTGATCCTTACTTGCTTCATTTATAATTACCCTTGTATGCAGCCATCCTACCTCATCTTTAAAAAGCACTTCAACCTCGAGAACTTATAAAATATAAGTGTTCACAATAAGATTATAAAATGTTGTAAGATTGGAGCCTTTGCTTTCCTGGCTGTTCAGTAAATACATCGGTGTCTCTTGGATGTGCCCTGAGGCTCTGAAACCTGAGGCCTGCCCACATCTTGAGTTCTACTTTCCTCCTTGCAAAGTGCCTCTGGCTAGTGAAGCTGTCGATGCAGCCCCTTCCACCCCCCGCCCTGCTAAGAAAAAGGCTTTCTTTTCTTTCTCTCTTTTTTTTTTTTTTTTT
>WBNH01012081.1:1064043-1144824 GCA_013401255.1 Urocolius indicus | reverse complement strand
AAAAAAAAACCAAATAGCTGCTGATTTCAGGTTTTAGGGGATTTTGTTTGTTTGTTTGTTTTAATCACTTGCAAGTAAGGCTAAAATCTGAAGTATTCATTTGACGCTTGCGAGTCCAGGGCATTTAGTGCAGATGTGCGAAAGCTTTGGTACTGCTGGTTTGTCTGTGGCTCTCCCAGCGTGTCCCAGGGGGGCTGATGTGTGCCCCCATGCTCACCCTGAGCCTCTGTGGGGACCACCCCGTCCCCTCAGGTCCCAGGGTTGGGCCCTTGGCTTTCAGAGAGCATCCAGTTGATGAGTGAGTGAGTGCTCTTTTGCAGGCTGGCTCCTGGGTGGTCCAGGCCCGGGCTGTCATCTCCCAAAGCCTTTCCTCAGGAACTGTTCTCCTTCTCCTGCACGGGCTTGTCACGCTCCCCACCTCTCACTCTTCTGTGAAGGCAAAGTGCGAGCTGCTGCCTTACGCCAAGGATTTATTAGTAAATAGGCTGCCCTATGCTGCCTTTGAGAGGGTGAGGTGCTGCACATCCCTGTCTTGTCTTTTCGTCAGGAGCGTGGCTTTTTGTAGATATTTCTCAGGTGAGGGCAGCTGCTGGGAGTCCCCTCTCCTCCTGGGCAGCTTCTGGCCTCTGCATCTCTCCCCTCTCAACATCCCAGCCGATCGAAATCCCGACCAACTGACCAATGGCTGTGCAGGGATGTGCCTGTTCCCGGGGAGAGCTCCCACAGGGAACCAGGCATTTACTAATTGTATCAGAGTGATGGGGTTGGAGCTGTTCTGCATTTAACTCTGTATGAACCTGATTTACCATGCTCAGAGGAGATTTTGCTCTTGATGCAAATCCAAATCTGTCTTTCTGCTCTGCTTTGTGGCTCTTTTAAGGGGAATTTATTTTTCTAGTACATGCTAAGTTGCTTTAATTCTTTTCTTTTAATATTCATAGTGAGAGAGAAAGAATATAATATACATGAACAGGCTTAAAAAACATTCAGTGTTCCCAAACCACGGTCCTTTACCTAAATAAATATAAAAATTGCCTTGTGGGCCAGCCGGTTCAAAATGCCTGCACTATATTTAGCAACAAGAGCAACATTTTCAGCTATTTACAGATTTATACGCTCAGGGCTGCTCTGATGACTCCTTTGTTTTAACTATGGGGCTGTGGCATGAAAGTGGGACAGATGCAAACCTGAAGAGCGCGGGGTGTTTAGCGTCTGCAGGAGCGTGGGCTCTGATCCCTGGGGCCATGAGTTAGGTGTTTGCTGCCGGGTTGCTGCAGAAAAGGAACCCTCACCTCTCCAAAACAAACGATTTCTACAACCACAAGAATTTGGCACATGGGGCAGAGTCCCTCCAGGACATGAGCTATTGCAGAGCTGCTGATACCCTTCTCCCTGGGACAGTGGCCTTCTCTCAGACAGCATTTGTACATAGATTTAAAAAAATAATGATTTTTTATTTTCCCCTTCTGTTCCTTTTTCCCCCACTCTGAGGAAAAATGTAGGAAAAATGTGTTACATTTTTCCCCATGCAAAAGAAAATGTATTTTTCTTTTTTTTTCTATAGACACAGTGCATAATTTTGATTTGCTGTTTAAAAAAATGAGGTTTGCTCATTTTGTTTTGTTTTCACTTCACTAAAGCCAAAAGGATTGTTTTGTGTTAGAGCATTGTCCTGTTCAACTTTTTGTTTCTAGTTATTTTAGCTTAGGCAGTGGATGTGCCAGTATAGTTGTTTTGACTGAGGAAAATTGGTGTCCCCTGAATTAAAAAAAAACCCAAAAGTCATGGCAGTGTAGCAGTATATTATGTACATTTTTGTTCTTAAAATGTGCCAGTTTAAGAAAAGTTGCTTAATTTAATGCAGAACCTACTGTTACTTGAAGTCAAACTGCCTTTCTGGAGGCATGCCCTACCTTTGTTTGGATTTTACAGGAACTGGACTTCTTTTCATTGGGATGGCTTTTAAATCGGGGAGATGGATTTCACAGTTGTGTAAATTCTGGACCATATTTGTTTTAAAACCTTTTCTATCTGCATCTCCTTTAAGAAAAAAACCAAAACACCCATAATTTTATTTGTTCTCGAGGAAGAGTTTCTGTGGCTGATGATTCAACTAGGAATATTTTTAAAATACTTCATTTGAATACCATAAATGCATATTGCATTGTTTTGGTGGTGCTGGAGGAAACCAGAAAATAAATACATGGGGTGGCTGCCCAGGAACAAGAGGTGACAGCACAGATTTAGTGAACACTTCATTTGTTTGGTTTTGCTTTCATCCCAAATGATTCACTTAGTCCTCCGCCTAAATATAATTCTTCCTACTTAACTAAGAGTCAGCTTTGCCTCTGGCCAGACGAGGTGTCTTTTCCACGGGTATCTAAAGACAAGCTTTCATCTTTTCCTCTTCTGATGGACAATGGAGATAGCCAGCTTGCATTTGGAAGAAAAATGGGTGCGAGCGGTCTTGCTGGGCTCCACAAACTAATGCTGTTGGAGAAGCAAATAGGAAGATTAATGATAGGTGAAACAACTGGTGCCGAATCCTAGGAGGGAACGTTTCTTTCCTGGCTCTCTAGGAGGGATTTGGAAAGATCCGTAATCCCGGGTTAGGAGTAATTTGTTACAGCAAGATGATACTTGAGTGGCAGGAGGATTCTGGCGAAGGCAGCAAGAGAATTTTATTCAGAGGAGTAGCTGGTCTCACAGAAGGTCAGTCTGACACAAATGCTACCCCAACACACAAGTTTTGTTTAGCTGAGGGGACTTTCAACCTCTTTTACATCTTTCAAAGACATCTCCATGCATCTGAGCTAAAAGATTATGATGAGGAATATGGACCAGGATATGATGCAGTGGAAAGTTTTGTGGTTTTTTTTTTTTTCCCAAGGCAAGCTTTCTGAAAAACAAAATAACCTCAACCACAACCTTCCCAGCTTCTCCTAGGAGATCAGAATATTGCTGGTTTCAGTGTTATCTCCGGGAATTTTTCTTGAGGTTGCCTTTAGGTTACATTTTTTATTTAACTTTTTGAGTTTCATTTAAAAAAAAAAAAAAAAAGACAAAAGTTACCAACCCCAGGGAAAGAGAATTTTGCAAGTTCTTGGTTTTCACGAGGGCTTGAAACCCTTGGAGCCATGTCTTCTGCAGTAACCTCTCGTTGCATTGAAAACCCAATCGTACATGGAAACCACAAGGGAGGCGACAGGAAATTCGGTATGAAATTTGCTGGGTTTACTAGAGAGTGGCTCCCGGCAGTTCACCCAGGATTGCTACATCGACAGGAATTTTTGTGGTAGTGATTCGAGTCATGAGTTTCACTTACCCAACAGTGGGAGAAAATGACTCTTTCAGTAAAACCCTGTTAGGCGACGTTACAATAACAAACAGCTAAATTCTCCAGTAGCACCTCTCTGATGGGATCCCACACACCCCTGCTGCTCATTTGCAGGTACTTCACAGAACCGAGATGGGATTTTGGATCAAAGAGTAGGAAAGATAAAAAAGCCAACACAGCCCCCATAGTCTGAGGGGCCCCTTACAGGGGAATGGCCTTTGCAAGGCATATTTCTCCTCCTGCCCTGGTCATGCATCTGCTGGCTTCTGAGAGCTTTATCAATTAACCCCCATTTGGCTCAGATTTTATGAGCTAAGGTTTCTGAAATAATGCAGTACCTCACAAAATGAGTGGCAAACTGCTTGCTTGTGTTCAGTCTCTGGAAGCAGAGGGCAGGATGCTGCCTTGCCTCAGCACACAACTCATCAACACACAGCCACCCTGCTACCACAACCAACCCTGGCACTTCTTCTCCATCCATCTACACTATAAGAATTCTCTCTGTCTCACAAACGGGAAGGAATGGGAAGAACAGATAGGGCAACAGTGAATCTCTGATAATAGTAACAAATGAGGAGGGTGGGTAGTGCTGATCCAGGACAGAGTGGCACAAAGATAGGCCACTGTCTGGCTTTTTCTTGTCTTTGCGCACATACACACAGTGATCAGTGGTACCAGTTTGGCAGCCATTTTGCATCGTGGCCATGTAGAGAGGACTCTTCTGGTGAGCATTACCCCCAGGGCACCAAAACTGTCTGGTTAATGCTTCCTATATTTAGGAAACATGTAACGCTAGAACGCGAGTGATGGAAATGAGTGGAAGGTGGGGCTCAGTTTTGGAGAGCCTCTTGCTCCTTACGCCACTGTGCTGTCTTGAAGAGAGTGGGACAGAGCAGGCATGTTCTGCAATATTAAAGCAGGACCAGACTGGTTGACCACTGACTTCTGTTGTTTTGGGTATTGGTTTTTTTGGTTTTCATTTTCCTTAAAAGAAAAAGGTAGTCTTAAAGCTTAAAGTTGTAGTATCTTTTTGCAATGGAGTTATGCTCTTAACAGAGTTGGAAAGTTTTAAGGGAGGCAAGGTTCCCCTGGAGCAGCCCTTCTGTTACAATGGAGGTAGTTCAGAGCCATGATCTCTGTCTCTAACGTGCTGTCAGATATTTTTACTGTCTTTATTTAATGGGGAGGAAAGGAATTATATTTTATAGACCATAAAATGCATTCTTGGACTTCATGCAAACACTAGTTACCAATTGTTCTCTCACTCTCTGGGAGATTGCCAGGAAGAGAAATTAAATGTGGGTCTTTACATCAAATTGTTCGGTGAGTCTTGGAGGCTGGTTTAGCTTTGAGTCTAAACAACTCGTATCTACAGAAAGACTTAGTTGAGATTTCGTGACTGTCCCATTCTTTCTCTAATGGAAACTATGCTTGAGTGGAACAGAACAGATTTCAGACAATATCTAGGGAGAGTGAGGATGAAGAAGTTGGGGTTTTTTGATAGCTTAAAGTAAGTAGATAAAAAGTTTGTTATGGTTCCTTGTCTGAAATTATGCATTTATTGGTACCTGCCATTTGAAACAGTATTTTGGAGACATCCAAATAGTAGTCAGCCAGCCTGCTGATTTGTGCATTGAGGGTTGTGGAGGCATTCAAATTAAATATGAGAAAAGGAATGGTGTTTTCCCAAGCTCCACCCAGGATCAAGAAACCCCGCCTGCAGTTGCTTTGCTGAGATACCATGTGAACTGCAGAGAGGAATAGTGTACTTCTGTGTCACATGAACATTCTTCCTCTTGTAAAACTAAAAAAATGTATATTTTTAATTAGCCTTTCCTGAGCTTCTTCATGCTCAGTATTAATATCCTTGGACTTAACTGTAGCCTACCAACCTAGCATGTATTAGAAGCAACCTCCCCCCCCTTTTAATTCAGTACAACTGTTGGCAAGAATGCCTTTCATCCCCATCAGAATGAGCAAATAGTTATCTGAATTTGCTTGAACTTTCATAGGCAGTAATTTTTAAGGAAGCTTCTGGGTATTCTCTCTCTCTTTCCCATAGCAGCCTCCTCTGTGCCCATATCGCTGTGTATAGAAAAAGGATGTAAGCAGAGGTGACATGTGGCAGTTGTAACAGGATGTGGCTGTTGTATTGCATCTCATCTGGGATGCAGGAGACGAGCTGCTTGTGCCGTGAGGGCACAGAGGCTAGTGGTCATGTCAGGAGAGAAGAACTGATCTGGTGCTCGTGGGATGTCTGTCCACCTCCTATCAGTGTGACTGCTCACCCAAGAGGAAACTGAAGTTGTTGAGGTGTGTGTAGGGCTCAATCTGTTTCTTTGTGCATTGTGTCACCCCAAAATGGGCATCTTCTTTGCCCATCACCTTAGATTGCTCTATGGCTTTGGTGAGGCACTTGTAGGTAGCCGGATTTCTGCTTTCAGGCACCCTTCCTTGCAGATCTCAAACTGTAAATGCATTTCTGTAACTCTCAGGCTGTGAAGGACTCGGCTTTCCCCTTTTTTATGCCCTAGCAGTGCTTCAGTAAGGTGACAAAGGCATAGACAAAATATTAAAGTGGACAACTCCAGGCCCCCATTTCAAGGGACTCGGGTATTACTGGAAGGGAAGGAGACAAGGTCACTCAAGTTCTCCATAACGAGGAAACCTAAGGCACTAAAAGTGTCTTGTTCAGGAATGTATCACAAGATGGTTTGGCTGTTACGAGTGCTAGTGAATAAGCGGCATTTTCGATTGGCAAGAGGACTTAATGCCCTGTGTGCGTGTGTCTGTGCAGGTACACAACGCTTACCAGTTCCTTTTATTTGTGTCCCTTTCCCCCTGTTTATGTATTTTATGTAGTGGAGATCCCCGATAAATATCTCCATGTTTTACAGCTTCATGCTTTCGTTTCTTGAACGCTGTGGGGAAATCTTTTGTGTAGAAGGGATCAGTCTCGCTGAAATGAGCCTTGTTGCTCTCGTTTGGAGCAGCTCCCCTGTGCCTCATTGTGGTACATTATATATTCTGTGGAAGGGTTGAACATTGTGGGTGGTGTCTATTACTCCTCATACAAAAAGAATTCTAGACATTGCAGGTCTGTGAGAAATAGGAGGCCCTTTTAAAGTTCCTCCAAGAACCTCCTTCAGTTGTTTAAAATAAATCCTTTAGATTTTGCTCTCACACTGCACACCTCTAGAAATAAGGTGATAACTGAAGACCAAAAATAAGGGGTTGAAATAAATTAAGAGATGGAGCAAAAGCTGAGAGTGTAGTTTTAAATCCTTTGAGGCTTTGCTTTCTGACTTAACTGAGGACACTAGTAGGTTGCAGACCTTTCTTTGTAGGTACCAAGATGAGTATCGTCTTGCAGCGCTTTTTCTTGTCCTCAGAGAGCAATTACAGTCTCGTTAAGCTCTGTCTGCATTCTCATCACCTTCCCCATAAATCTCAGCCCTCCCCATAGTATTGCACTCTGCACTGTTACTACTGGGTCATCTCTGCTTAAAATTTGCTTAGATGCCCCCTCACAGAAGAGTTGCTAACTATCAGAGAAACTGCAAAGTTGATGTCCAGATGTGTATTTCCGTGTAAGTGTACAATGCTGACCAAAGGAGACACTACAGCAAAACTAGGGTCAGGAATACTTTTGCTTTCATGACATGTTGAGAGCCAGGGAAAAAGCGAAGGCTCTGAAGGTGGAGATGGGGGTCTCATGGTTAGGGGAGGTACTGTAGGCCTGTGGCATCCAGCTGACTCTAGGAGCCCTGCTTCTGCTTGTTTCAGTTCCTGGGAGCTAATAAGCACCAGCTGCAGGAAACCTGAGCTGGAAGGTGGTGTGCAGCTTTACCTTCATGTAAAAAGAGGGCTCTTTCTTTTTTTAATTGCACTTATGTGTTTATATGCTGTGGGACATCACTTGTAGGGCATTCCAGCAGTGAAAACAATAGTGTGACAAGGGAGCAGCTCCAGGCTGGATACCAGTGCAGGAAACACCTGCAAGCTCAGTGCCATCCCTTCCATCTGGGCCACGCCACTGTGAGCCTGGCCCTGGAGTGGTGGAGGAGGGGGGCTGCTGGCCGTTGAGTAACACTTTCCATCAAACTCCTCTAGTCTTGGATGTGAATTTTAGCTGCCTTTGACCGACTGTGCTGTTTGATATTGGGAGAGTTGTTTGTTTGCCCCGTTGGTGCCCAGAAAGGCAGCTGTTTTGGAGGTGGTATTTGGAAGGGTGAGTGTGCAGAGCTGCCCTTAGTGAGTCTGTGCTTTGCAGGACTTTCTGTTACAGATGGGAGGTGAGGACTTGATGTCCATAGGAGTGGAGAGTAAGGGTGTGGGGTTTTGGTTTTTTTTTCCCCCTTCTTTCTACCCAAAAAAATCTGGGCTGTTCAAATCATTTGCCTTTTCCCTTGTGCTGACAATTTAACAGCCTTTTTAAAAGCTTTGGTTTCTCTCAAGTACGCTCGCCCCATACGTGTTTTAATTTTTGTGCAGAGGCCTGGAGCTTAACAATTATTTTGCTTAAGCTCTCTGAGACTTGCCATAAAACTGCCTTTTTTTTAAAAACACACACACACACACACACATGCTAATGATCCCCATCAGATCATATTGTTAAACAGGGAATAAAATACTTATGCCAAGATGACATTATTTTAAAAAATGTTAAAGGCAGGCCAGCAGAGCCCATTTCAACAGTTTTGTCCTGAAGTAATTTGCACAGATTTGTTAGAGTTAATTTGTTGAAAAGTTCAGTGTTTGTACAGGCAGGTCCTGATTTCCACACTGAGACACAGAAGCAGGAGAGAAGTAAGTGCATGTCCAGTGTTTGCAAGAGTAAGGATGGTGGGAACTTCCCTCCCTCCTACCCTTCCCCCCCCCCCCCCAAACCCGTGCAGGAATGTTAAAGCAGTGTCAGAAGGCTGGGAAAGTCAGCTTCGGATTTTTGTGGACTCCTTGCAAATCAGAGGAACCGTCTGGCTCAAATCTGCAGTTAGGGCCGAGAGAATAGGATTTCCTGCTATTTAGTTGCTTGAGGAAGGAAAGGATTTACCTCTCCGCTGTAACAGGACTTAATTTTTCTCCTCTTTGGTAAGAATATTGCAGTGTATGGCAGCAGTAGTGAACCTGTGAAAGCAATCACGCCTCTCCCACCTCTTCCTTCACCCTCTACACACCACGATGTGATATTTTTTTTCCCCCCTCTGCCCAAGCATCCTCCCATCCCAGCTTCCAGCCCCAGTGAGGGCTTGGCGTTCTCCCTCCATCGCGAAAGAAAGAGTTGTGGAGGGGGCGGCTGCTGCGACGTCGTTCCCCGGGCCGGCTGCCTCGCTCGGCCCGCCATCTGGATCCAGTTAGCTCTCTCGGCAGTAGGGCTGAGTCTCATTTCCTCCAACCAGTAATGTTATATAGGCAGTGATCCTGTTCTGCCCTAACATAATTGAAAATTATGTGTATTGTAGACTCGCAGCGCTGAAATGTAGACTCGTAAAAATCTGTGGCTCAGGTAGCCTGTGGAGATTGAATTTGGCACACAATGAAGCTTTTATGTAAAGTAAGAATTATAAGCCACCACATCAATATTGTGTTACAGGCATGACAATTCTTGGATGAGGAGGCCTTGAGTCAGGCTCGTCACCTTAAACAATGCTAATATTTCATACTTTATCAACGGGGCTGGCATTTTCAAGCCAGCAAATTGGACTCTCTTTCTTTTGCAAACATCCCCTGGTTGAAGCTGTGGGTTCGTTAGCTTGACGCAGGCATTGGCTGTGGGCTCTGGCCCTCTCTCTTTATCTGATGGACAGAACATCTCGCCCTTGGCGGGGCTGGGATGCTGCTCTGGATCCTGGCCACTTGGTAGAGCTCGTGGAAGTTACTTTATTGACTGTTGTGCATTACTGCTTTCTGTGGGGACTGGTATTCCACCTCCCGGTATATTATTCACTGTTATAAACGGAAGATGTCTGTGTCTGTGCTTGTGCCTGAGCCTTCTGGATTTGGACTGTTCCTACTGGGCTCCATGTGCATGTCCAAGTGGAGAAGCAGCTTTGGCTGCATTTTAGCCTGCATTTTAGCCTTGGATCCTCTTTGGTAGGGAAAGATATTACTGAAAGTTCCAAACTAAAGGTTTTAAAAGTAGAAAAGCAAAGTGGTAGTAAGATCTTCTGAAGCTTGCATCTTGCACTTAGGCTGGTCAGCCTGGTGTGGGAACACCTGTGCTGAAATTACGAGCTCATGTGAGATTGAGGTGGAGCAGGAGCAAGCATACCTTCTTGTCCTGTTTCTTCTGAGGGAATTTATTGCTAGTAAAACCCAGCAAAACTGACAGTCCTGAAGTCTCTGTAATCCCTGCAACAATTGCTGACTGGACAGAGTCTGATGTGATCTTGCTCGTGCCTCAGTCTGCCCTTTGGGCAGACTCAAGAAAAGCCCAAGAGTTTCTTGGCCTGTAATTTAGATCAGCCTCTGACCTTAGCTACTTCACAAGTTGTGAAGGTTGTAGGAATTTTCCAGGGTTGCTCGTGACTATGACTCTGTGGTCATAGGAAAACGAGGATGGTTGGTTCATTTTGGTGGGTAATGCTTAACGGCCATCTCCTGAAACGCCACTGGTTGAGCCTGCAGGTTCTTGTAAGTGCTTTAGCTGTGGTAACTTCTCACTCTCTGAAATGGTTGTGGAGTTTGAAACAGTTGTTCACCATGAGACACAAGTCTTGAGAGGATATTTTCCTTAGAAGAAGGGAATTATACTTGACTAGCTGGCTGGAAAGTCTGAGGAAGCTGGTAGTAGCTGTGACCCATTAGGACCCTTTCTGCAAATTCATACGCCCCTTTATGTGGTTGTGTTACAATCACTGTCTAAGACAACTGATGGACTTGTAAAAATGTAGCAGTTGATTTTTTTATTAGTGCCTTCTGCAAATATGAACTGTTTCAGATTTCCCCTCAAGTCAGGAAGCTCTCAGTTGGCTTAGGTTTTGGGTCCATTTTCTGTGCACTTGAGTTGCATTTTTAAGCACTTTTTTTTTGAAACCACAGAGGGTTAGAAAGTTACTCTAACATCATCTCAACTTTAAAATTTATGTTGTGGTCACCTATATTGAAGAGCAGGGATTCGATACAAGCAATCAAATATCTGGAGGCTTACAATCAAGTCCTAAGAGACAGAAATGTCAGTTATGGTAGGCTAGTTCTGGTTTGTTTGGGCTTTATTTCTTGTTTTTAAGAAGTGCTGAAACATTCTGGTCCACGTTGCACAAATCCCAAATGCAAAGATGAATAAAAACAACACTTCTTGGAACTTAAAGAACTTGTGTGGGGCACAAATCCAGAGTATGGGTTTGTTTATTTGCATTCCACTAGCTCAGAAATCTCAGGCCCTCCAAGCGATGGGTATTGGTAATGCATCCTGCTGCTGACTCCTGCTTTTGGTCACCTCCGTGCCCAAGGGTCTTGCAGCAAACAGGCTTTGCATGCTAGCAAATGTTTTGCATACGTGAGCAAATGTGATAGTGATGTGCTGAAAGCATGGAACCAGATCTCCTTCCTTCCTTCACAGAGATTTAGATACAGCTTCCGTTGTTGGCCTGGATGAGGGGGGTTGGTTGTGTGTGGTTTTCCTTCAAGATCACACTTGCTTTAAAAAAAAAAAAAAAAAAGGATTGGGTAAATACAACTATTTCTCTAGATGTTTGCTGGGAATAGATCTCTTAGGTCAACCAGAGCCTAGTGCTAAATAAGATCATTTTCAGTGGCCCGATCTACACGTACAGCTGCTTTTCTTAGTTCTAGGAGGGAGCTGAAGGCGTGTGTCAGTGCGTGTTTCTTCCAGCACGATGTAGGGCTTTACGTATTAACCAGTATGCCAAATTGGCATAGCACAGCACCATGCAGAGAGAAAAGCTTGGGCTGAAATTATATTTAGCTGTATGGCACAGAGATCTGTTTGGGCTAAGTAATTTCTCTGCGGGGATGCCCTTGGTCAGAATCGAGCACTTCTGATGCAGCAGCCTGACTACCAGCTCGAGACTTGACCTGTTTGGTGGAAGCCTTGAGCTCTGCTGTGCAATCCGTCTGGGGTGCAACGGCTCCTTCAGTGAGCTTAGTGAGAGGAGGTGCATGCCCAAGAACAGAAGTTTTAGTCAATATTTGATGCTGATTAAATCTATGGGAACATTCTGCCCCTTCTAGAAGTGTAGTTAAGCTTTTTTTTGCATTTAAATCAACATCCCCTTATGCTACAGACTTGCTGCCTGCTTGCATTCAACCTATCTGCTGATGACAGGGACATAAAGTAGTTGTGGCCATCCCCAAGCGCCTGGTCAGTGCAGCTGGGCCTGTGTGCACCAGGCTGTGCTCTGCCTTGGACATCATTAACGGGAAAGCTTATTAAGTTTGGTCTTGTAATTGAATAAGTTACACTGTGCAAGTCCCCTAAGGGCTGTCTGCCAGAAGGTGAGCAAGAAGCGAATAATCCATGGTGACTTCCAGAAATGTGCAAAGTAGAGAAAATAGGTGCTAAAACCCAGCAGCGCTGGATCTTCGTGGGGTAGACCTCTGCCTTTAGGGCTCACACAGCTGTGGGAAGCTGTAAGGGTTGACATGATGCATATGTTGAAAGAAGGCTGACAGATGACCCATTAAATAATGAGATCATATTCTTAACCCACAATATGGTTTTTTTACCTTCTCCTGAGACTGATAATCCACCTTCCCCTGCTTGTCCCATCCTCTCCATGGTTTTGGTAGTTTGTTTCTGTATGGGTTTTATTATTTTTCTACATCTTCTACAATTAGTGAAATCAATGTAATGCTAACTTTGAAATCTGGTTTGTTTTCTTATTCCTGAACTGTAATACGGTGGTATGAAATTGTTAGTGTTCTGCACAGATTTTAGTCCCACAGACATGCAAAGTTGTCTTTAATTTTTGTTTCAGTTCCTTGCATAAGTTTCAATTTATGTCTTTTTACCCATGTTACCTAAGATTTGTTGGGTTTTTTTTTTTGTTTTTTTTTTTGGTCTTTCTTTTCTGAACTCATTTTTCTTTCCCCATTTTTGTTTCCTCCATCCAGTATCTGCAGATGAAATGGCCACTGCTTGATGTTCAGGCAGGGAGCCTTCAGAGTAGACAAGCCCTCAAGGATGCTAGGTCTCCATCTCCAGCACACATTGTTGTAAGTAAATGCAGAAAGATGTTCTTCCTTTGTTTTATTTTGTTTTGTTTTATTTTCTTTAAAGCATTTGACATTAATGGCATTGGTTGTCATCAGTTTTCTTTTACACAAACGGAAAGTGAAATACTTCAAAACAAACCAAAACCCTAACGAGTCTATGGTAAAAGGAGGGAATGCATTTGCTATTGCTGGACTGTTTATGAAATTATCATTCATGTGCCTCACAGGACAGCAGAGAATTTAAAATGCTCTAAATTTGCACACTGCAGAATTACTCAATGGCAGTGAAGTCGAATCAGGCTGATTTACACATCTGACAGTGTTGAGTTGAAGAGACTGAAGAGACACTTTTGGAAAGCATTAAAAAATAAAAACCAAGTATATCCCATGGCCTTTAATGAAAAAAAAAAATATTCTTCTCTTATTGTAAAATCTTGAATGAAAGTTTGAGAGACTTGGTCAATGTTTTACCTGAGTGAAGGCTCAACAGAACCAAGTTCTATAGAGCATATGTCCCTTTGTGTTGTGATGACTTCTCATTTAATATAAAAAGTGTTATCAAATGTTTACTGTTTACCTGCAAAATATAAAACTCTCTTTATAATGAGTAGTATTGCTAAGAATAGCTTTATGTGTTATCTTCCCTAACTTTTCAGTCCTCAGTTGAATTTTCTCGCTTCTGTTGTAGAAGCTGTGTTGAGTTTGAAATGTTCGGTACAATTTTGCATGAGAAGGATCTGGGTTTTTATTTTGCTTTCTAAAATAGCATCTACAGAGATCTAAAGGGAAAATCTGTTTGTTAATATGGTGTTATGCAAGAGGGACAGTATACGTTGGCCCACTCTCACCCATAGCCAGTGTCAGTGCCATCTTTTCTAAGGAACATCTTAGCTCTGAGCATTCATCTGGGAAACTTACCTCTGGAGAAGGTGGCACATAGTGAGTTAGAATATTTCGTGTGAAATACTTCATCATCAAGTTTTACATGTTTTGTTTTTTTGAAGTTTTTTATTTTTTAATTACCATTGGATGACAAGAAAAGAAACATTGGAAACATTGCTTGTTCTTTAGCTTTTGCTATACAGTCTAAAGCTGACGTAGCTGGTAGATCATCCAAGGTGCGTGTTTGTTTTGTTAGAAATCTGAAATCTCTCCAAACGTTTTTTGAGGTATTTTGGATTATATAGTTGCCTCTTTAATTTGAGGGATTCATCCCTTACTACAGCAGAGAGTGATGAGCACAGGACTGTTATTTGCTTAGTTGCTATCTGGCATTGGTTGCATTGCTTCTTTAGAATGACTTTTCCTTCCCGTCCACTTGGGCCATCACTGGAAGAGGAGATCAGAGAAAAGATGTTTGGATGGTTATTTAGAAACCTAGTCATGAGAAACTAACGTCATCTTAATAAGAAATGATGCAAAGTAAACTTTCTTAGTTTAATTCCTTTTTTAATGCCATACTGGAGGACCAGCAGAGGGGACAGGAACATTCCCATGGCTCTGGGGCCAGTGTGGTGGAGCAGTGTCGGGCTTGCAGGAGGCAGGTTACAGCCCTGAAGGGCAAGCTGAGATTAGTGAGTAGCTTCACTGGGGATCACCTGTGCTTAGCAGTGCTGAGAATCCACTCTCCCTGAAGTGTCTGGCTACGCAGAATAGAAAGCACTTGCTTTTAAAAGCCAAAGCAGCTCATTGTGCCAGGGGGTTGAGGTCCTAGCCCCCCTGGCTCTTCCCAGATTCTCCACCTGGGCGTGGGTGAGGTGAAGGCGAGCAGAGAACACAAACGCACAAAGAAAAGGGATCAAAAATCGTGATGATTTGGGAAAATAAAGAGAAACCTGTTTCCAGGGAGGCTGAGGTTTATCTGCCTTGTATTTTGACCATTTATGGGGTTCTTATGGGTCTCTTTAAAAGCTGTTTCACTCTGCGATTCAATAAAAAGCATATTTACCATAGCAACCACTTAGGCCGTGAGGAACATATACTACCTCTGAGATGGAGGCCACCTTCCAAAAGAGCCACAGCTGGCATTTGTAATGTGATCTTTTGTGCTACTTACAATGTTGGAGGGAGAGGAGGAGGAGGGAGTTGGGGCGGGGGGAGGGAGTAGTGGGGTTTTTTTTGGGGGGAGAGGGGCTTTCTGCAAGGCTTAATGTTTATTTCTAGCAGCAAATTGTTTTTCCTTGTTCTGTTAAAATACGTAAATAAGGAGCAGCTTTTTCCACCCTTTTTCCTGGCATCCTCCCCGGGATTCGTTCTGTGGCATAAAAATGGACACATTTTTGATAGATAAAGTTAGAGTGGATAACGGCATTCGATGGGGAGATGAAGTGACTGCAGATAGATGCCAGTTGGCTTGGGATGTGTCAAGTTTCTCTGGTGTCCCTGTTCGTCGCTGCTGTGCCTGCCCACAGCACCTGGGACCTGGCCTCTCTTCCACAAGGCTCTACCCCCCTTTCTGCATACTTGCAAATACGATTAATCTTTTTATGAAACAATGAGGGGTTTTTCATGGACGTGCTGATGTTTCTGTGAGGGCATAAGGTGTAATCTATGGGGACAGAAACTGGTTCTCCACCCACATTGCTGTGTCTTGTCCACCCGCCAAAAGTACCCGTGCCAGTTGTTCATTTTGAAGTCAGTTCTGCTGCCCTGAAGATCTATAGGAAAATGCTAACACCTGCAAATTGTTTCTTATCTTTCCCCTATCTCTGAAATCAGGATTTGAGGCTAATCTTTGTAGCTGGATTACAAAGAAAGGAAAGTGGGGGAGGTGGTCTTTCATTTTTATTTTCTTTCCTTTTCTACTTTTTTTCCCCCTTCTTTTCTTCTTCTTCCTTTTTCCTTTTTGTTTTAATGTTCTTGCTCTTCAGTGCTTGGCTGTAATTACTATGAGCTCTGTGTCAGGGCTGCAACCTTTATACCCAGCTCCGATGAAACTCCCCTTGGCTTCAGCATGGGTTTTTAGCTTAATGACTCAGGGCTGCAGAACATGGCCGTCTGTAATATCTTAAGTAAAGTCTGTACTATTTTTCAACCATCCTCCTTTCAGATTTGTTTAAGAACATTAAGTTAAGACTACAAAAATTGAAGCAAAGACCAGCATGAATAATTTGGCTGGATTGCCCCCAGTGCTGAGGGCTGGGTTAATACTGCTTTTCGTGGTGCTCGAGAGAGTCTCCAAGGCCCATAATGAGAAACAGAATATTAAACTGAAATTATGTTCAGCATGTCTTGAGGAAGGTACAGCATGAGGCTCCATTTAAGACCAATGTAGTTATTTGCATTTAGGTGCGTCACTCGTCTTCTAAGTCTCTTGCATCCTGCTCTGGCACAGTTGTGCTGCTTATCTGTGTCTAAAGGTGAAAGAAAACTGGGGTAAAAATTGTTTTAATAATATGCTATTAGGCTTGGTAGGTCAAGATTTTGAATTCAGCTTGGAGATAGTGCTATTATGATGCTGGGAATTTTTTTGAAGGGTTCTTATGGTTATTTCTCCCCTTTTTTTCTGACTTTTGATTTCATTGAAGGTATTAAGACCTTGTAAAACAGCTTTAGCAGTCTTTGAGTGCAGGAAGTCTTTGGGTGTAATGCAGACCCTAGCTGGGTGCCTTGCATGCTTCTCTAGGCAAGTAGGGTGCTAGTTGTCCAAAAACCCCATGTTCAACGTGCACCTCATCTGCTCCACGTGTGTGCCAGCATGGTGATGAGGTAAGAACTGGATGCCCTAAGAGTGGGTCCCTCACATGAAAATTTGCTGGTGCAATGGGGATAGGCAAGTGAAAATGAGCATGGTATGTCTGCACAAGGATCTCCACAATCATGGTCACTACAGAAAGCAAGCTGTTTTAGAAGTACTGTTATCTTTGCATGCATTCCCACAACCTTAAAGAGAAAAACAGTGCTGTTCTTCCTTGTTCTCTGAAAGGTAAATATTCTGACTCAATCATACTCTGGTTTGGACAAGGCCATGGGTGAAAGACTGGTCCCAGATTCCTGCTGTCTCAACGGTACAAAGACTTGCTTTCAGTGTCCTTTGTACCAGGCAAAAACATTCTGAACCTGAGATGGAGGTGGCTTGGTACAATACATTTCTTACAAAACAGTTAACAGGTTTAATAACATTTCTGCATTTTCTTCTGTGGGGAGGCCTATTGAAGTAAATGTAAATGTTACCTTGGGCGGGGGGGAGAACGACTTCTATTTGGCCTGGGTTTTCTAATATGTAATGAGCACGGCCATAAAGTAGACTGGATCCCCAAGAACAAAGAATCACTGTGCAGTACTGTATCTACATTTTTTCTCTTTTATTTTTTGCCTAAAGAGGTAAAAATGTGTTTTTAAAACATAATGTGACAAGAATAACCAAAGGCAAAACCATCTGAAACGTACACCCTGTTCTCAGCCTCTTTGATGTGCGTGGACAGTGAGTGTCTGGAGTTGTTTCCCAGGTTGGGTAGAGTTGATGCTACACAATCCACCCTGCCTGGTCCCTGTTTTCATTCAGTCTTGGCTACCTCACACTTAGATGCTTTGAGAGAAAAGACAAATACCTACAAGTAAGTGTGAGATTTGTCTTAAATTTAAAGATTTACCTATAGTGTCCCTTCAAAAAGGCCAGAAGGTGAGGTTCATCTAGATGTGTACACAGTCCTGTATGTATAAGGCCATCTGGAACATCTTGCAGCTTCCACTCACAGTGCCCCATGAGGGCTTTTAAAGCTGTTGCTTTGTTTGCTTTTAATATTTTGTGGTAGGGAGGCTTTTCTTTGGATCTAAGACTGTGTATGCCTGTGATAGCACACCCTCTTCCCTGGAGATCTGCAGGGTCACCCTCCAAGTGTGCAAGCACAGATGAGAGTTGCAGGAACATGGTGGTGGTCTGATGGGAAGGAGTTGGACATCATTTAAGTCAGTGCCTGGTACTGAGTGGGGCACATGCATGGGAAGGAGAAGAAGGCTCTATGTCTGAGCTGCAGTGGTACCCTGCAGTCCCTGATGGCAGATAGGTCACACCTTGATGCATGGACCTAACACACAGATCCCCAAGACTCAATGTTGCAGAAATATCAATGCAGCCTTAATTGGAAAGCTCCTTTAGTCACTCTCTCTTTTTAAAATACTCTATACTTTATTTGGCTAATTACTTTGGCAGTTGCAAAGTAAACAAAATATTTCATTAATACTTGTCCAAATGTGTGCAAACATCGTGTCCTGAGTTTTCATAGCTGCATGGAACTAAGCCACAGAATGAATTCAGCTTGCTCAGAATTCTGTGGCTAAATCTTTCACCACCAATTACTTTTGATTTTTCATTGGGAAGGGTTGTGTTTTAAAAAAAGATCTGTATTCAAACCTAATTTTTTAGGGCTGAGTACAGAGTTCACCTACCAGCAGCCCAGTAAAATTATTTTGGATGAATTTTTAGAAAGTACACACATTATAGTCAATACCCACTAAATATGAATGGGAAACCTTGTGCTTGGTTTCTGTAGGACACAGAAGAAATGTAGATTCTCTAAAGGTAATTCACTTGGTAATCTGATACATTTGCACACTAGTTCAGACTTGAGGAGAATGCTTCATGCCATTGTGGCACAATGTCTTCTACAGACCTTACTTAGGTACTGGAGATAACCCCTCTGCCTTAACACTGAGGCTGGGGCTATGTGCAGGCATTTACCTCCTCCTGTGACATGTGCAGGCATTTATGCTTCTGCAAACATCAGTCTGCACTAAAGCAGTCTGCGCTTCAGAAGACACCTTGGGGCTGGATTGGCAGCTGGGATGAATTGCCACCCTTGGTTGCAGTCAGGAGATCTGTGAGTAGCTCCAAGAGCTCTGAAGTATTTGGATGCTGGGATATTTTAGCTGTGAATAAATGCTGTAAAATGTATAGTACTGCCAGCCCCAATTGTTCTAGGATCATGAGTCAGGGCTCAAAAGATCATGAGGATTGGTTTGAGGTTGGTGGGGGTTTTTTGGTGTTGTTTTTTGTTTGTTGTCTGCTTCTTAAAGAATGCATTTTGTATTCTTTTTATTTGTTCTCTGGTTCCTGAGCCTGCAGGGTATATTCCTCTCATTCTCAAACTTTCCTCTACAGCAGTTCAGGAGCTTGCTGTGTGCTGTAAGCAGAGGCTGAGGTTCTTTCCTAAACACTTGACTTCAAGACTACTACACTTTAGGAAAAAAAGCAAGTATTGCTGGACTAGCTATAAAACTGTGGGAGCTAACAACCCTAATCATTACTCTAGAAGACAGCTGAGTAGGGTATGCTCAGTGCAGTCAGCTGAGCATCTGTTCCTCGCAAGTACCTTGCTGTAGTTTTGGAGGACCTGGTCCTCTGTGCCTGTGAGGGCTCTGGTTTCTGCATGCATTGAAGATAGCTGCAGCACTCCCTGCTCCCGACTGATCCAGACTTCTCTTGTGTTACTCGAGACAGCTCAGAAGGTCCTTCTGAAGCATCAGGTTTACAACCCAGGCTATTGCTGTGAGCTAGCATCATTTTTGATTGCCTGGATGAGCTGTGCTGCAACTTCTGCTCCTGAGCTGGAGCCATGAGATTTGGCATTTTGGTTTGTTGTGGCACATCAAAATATATCTGGTGTATCTCCCTCTGACATATCTGAGCACTGAAACTCTCTGGGTGAGGGGAACCAAGGCAAAAGCTTGCTCGTTGGAGATCCTAAAGGAAAATGTATCTGTGCTGCCTTCAGTGTGGTTGGAAACGCATCTACTGCAGACTTCTCTCGTGTCTTTTGTTTATAAACTATCCACCATGTCACAAATATGATGCAGTCTCTAAATTCTATTCCTTTCTGGTTATCTAATTTGAGATACAGTGAAAGCACAGCGAGCAACAATCCAAGGTAGAAACCTATGCTGGGAAGGTGGTTTAGGAGAGTGTTTTAGCACAGAGGAGCCTAGACTGTGTTTTGGATTCAATCACATGATAGTTAGCGTGATGCTGGAGCATGCATGTTAAATTAACTGCTAGGGACATGTGTGGGCCTAAAATGAGATATGGGCAAGCCATCAGCTCTCCTACAGAAAAGCAGTTGTGCTGAGAGAAATGGAAAGAGTGCAGACGGTCCAGCCCTGGAGCCTGGGGCGTGCATGAGGAGTGCAGCAGCAGCAGCAGCCGTGCGCGGCAGCTCAGCCTTGGCAGCGGGCGAAGAGCTGTGGCGGCACCGAGTGATGCCGGAGAGCCAGATGGGTGAGACTGTCAGATCAAAGATGATGTGTACCGAGGGTGGCAGACTTGGCAGGGCCTCTCGCTGCAGGTCCTTCTCCCCGCGCACCCTGTCTGCAGCTGAAGTTTGTGGCTGGATTCAATCTGGAGCTTAGAGAAGTAGGTATTGAATAATGCAGCCTGGTTTGGAGCCAGAGCCCGTGCCGACTGGAGCAGGAGCAACCATCGTGTGTGCTGAGCAGAAGATGCAATGGGTATGATATGGCCCCAGCACTTGGATTTTTCCAACATTTCTGGAACCACAGTCTTCCCTTTTCAGTACTCTGTTGATGCAGAGCAGAAAAGCCCAAATATGCAGTAGAAGTAGCTGTCTCAGAATAACTATTTCTCATTATCTCTCCATGCGGCCACTCTTACTCAGCAGTAAGAGGTCCTTTGTGTGCTTTAGCTTAATCTGCTTTGGAAACGGATTAAGCTAAATCTCACAAAGAAACTCTTAGTGCTGAATAACAGTGTCCACACGGAGAGATAATTCGAAATAGTTGTTCTGCATTTTTCAGTTCACACTTGAGCCCTTGCACAAAAAATTCCCCATGCAGACAAACATGCTTGGATAGGAACCTCCTATTTTCTGTCTAAACAAGGTCTGTGTGCTGTGCCCAGGTGCTGTAGTAAAGAAAACAGCACACATTTACCAATAAAACGAAAGGAAGGAAGCTGGCAATGCTGAGCTCAGGACCATTTGTTTGCCAGGTTGCTCAAGATCAGGATTATTACTCTTCTCACCATCTCATACAGTTTGGGATTAGATTATTCATAGGATACTTCACTTTCTGGACTGTATAGACATCTGTACTCTATCCTATGGAAGAAACTGGAGCTGCCTAGTAACCCACCACATGAAGAGAAGGAAGGATGCTTTCCCCTCTGTCCTATGCAGACCTCTTGGGAAGGGGCAGATCAATTTTGGAAAGCCTTTGGGGAGTCAGACATGTTGAAAATAACAAGGAGTGATGCCTTTGTAAAACAGTTTCTCATCCCTAATCTCTCCCCAAGGAATACTCTGTGCCTGTTTTTGCAAAACAAAGCTAGGAATTTTTGTCCAACAGACTGATTTTGAATATGTAGTGGGCTGATAGCAGGGTCTGGCTCCAGGGGACCTTACCTTGAAGCTTTGCTTGTACCTGACAGATACCAATGAGCAAAAATTGTGCCATTTCTTGAGATAGGGGAAGCACTGCTCACCCATGCACCAGAAAAATGTTAAATAACTTTCCCAAGCTGATCTTGAGAAACTGATGATTTCTACATCTGCATTTTAGAGGCATGCAAAAACACCCTGCAGCCCACAGGAAAACCAGAAAAATATATATAAAAAAAAGGAAGAAATAAACCAAAGGACAAGTGCAGAGTCCTGCACCTGGGGAGGATCAGCCCCCTGCACCAGTACAGACTGGGGATTGACCTGCTGGAGAGCAGCTCTGCAGAGAGACACTTGGGAGTGCTTGTTGATAATAAACTGGACATGAACCAGCAAAGTGGCCAAAAAGGCCAGTAGGATTCTATGATGCATCGAGTGTGGGCAGCAGGTCGAGGGAGGTTCTGCTCCCCCTCTATTCTGCCCTGGTGAGGCCTCATCTGGAGTCCTGTGTCCAGTTCTGGGCTCCTCAGCTCAAGAGAGACAGGGAACTGCTGGATAGAGTCTAGTGAAGAGTCACCAAGGTGATCAGGGGACTGGAGCATCTTCCTTATGAGGAAAGGCTGCGGTATTGGGGCTGTTTAGTCTGGAGGAGATTGAGGGAGGATCTCATTAATATTTACAAATATGTAAATGACGGGTGTCAGGAGGTTGGGGCTTCATTTTTTTTCTATTGTATCTAGTGACAGGACAAGGAGTGATGGGGTGAAGCTGGAACACAAAAAGTTCCATTTAAACGTAAGGAAAACCTATTTTATTGTTGACATGAGGGATCCCTGGCACAGGCTGCACAGGGAGGGTGTGGAGGCTCCTTCTCTGGAGGTTTTCAAAACCCACCGGGACTTGTTCCTGTGTGACCTGATCTAGGTGGACCTGCAGGGGATTTGGACCAGATGACCTGTAAAGGTCCTTTCCAACTGCTACTATTCTGTGAAACTATGAAGTAGTTTTTGAAATCTAAATCTAAAATCCTAACACATATCAGACTACAGAGGAAAGTTAGTTTTGGTACTGTCAGGATGCTGCATATCAGTGAGTTCTTGCGTCAGATTTTGGACCTGTCTTATCTCTCAGAATTAAGAAGTTTGAGGTAGCTGAACCAGTCCTTCTTCTATACCAGAAATCTCTGCATCCAGGCTTGCCTGCGTGAAAATGATAGACAATGTGGGATGGGCTGGTAGGTGGTCCTGGTTGTGCATAGTTTGAACTCATGTGAGTGTATGCAAGAGGAAGGATGCTCCCTGATGGAATTAAGTAGTAAAACCAAGTCTTCGGGTTTGGGGTTTTTTGGGGATGATTAGGTGATGGTTTGTTTGGTTCTTTTTTGTTTGGTGTTTTTTTCTTGGTTTGTTTGGGTTGTTTTGTTTTAAGTGTGTGGGGTTTTTTTTGTAACCCTACCCCACCACCTTCTCAGTGCAAGTCAAGGACCTGATGGTGTCCCTGGGCCTTGCAGAAAGAGGTGGGTCTGTGCTGGTTTCCTAGGAGAAGCAAGCAGTTCCCTTAACACACGTTTTTCCTGTTGGCAGGACTCAAAGACTTTTCAACTACCATTATTGTGTAAACTTAGCTTCCCCTTCCCCTTCCTTTTTACTTTTTTAGGTGTTGATTCAAGAAATCATGAAACGTGAGTTGATGTCCGTCCATGTTCATGCTCAAAGTATCCTCTTGTATAGTTTTTCTGAGTTGACGTACTAGAAATGAGCATTTATAAAGTCCCTTCCTGAGAGATGGTTGTGGCTTCTACCTGTACCCCAGATAGCAAGTACTGAGAAGGAAGAGGGAGGGAGCGTGTCCTTGTTCTTCCCAGGGCAGTAGGAGGAAGAGACACTGGGAAAGGAGAGCTTTGGTCTCTTGTTGCTCATCTCTGTGGGAAGTGCAGAAAATCAGTGTGGTCTCCTGCCCTGGCTGGAAGAATAGTGTCTGGGAGAGGAAAGACAAAAACAACAAAATTTTACCCTGTTGTATGCCTGCAGAGCTCTGCAATGTCACTATTGTCTGTTAGCTGGGGATGTGGCTGACCTGTAATAAGGAAATGGTATTTTGTGGAGGAAAGCAGAGTGAAGGGTCCTGAAAGCTTCCACACTTTCTTAATGTGCATATACGCCATGGGTGTTTGTCCTGCTCAGGGGCTGCATGGAAGCAGTACCATTAGAAAACCCCAAATGGGTGCAGTGCAGTTTTCCCTGACGGCAGAGCTTCTGTCGCTGCATGTCGAGCATGTCTGCGTAGTTAATTAATATGAAGCAAGCAAGTGTTTGAATTGCTAAAGCCATAGCTTCTCCATGTTGACTCCCTATCTTGATGCTTTTCAAGCATGCTGAGCAATTTGGAGGGAAGTCATTTACTGGACATGAAGTAACCTGCTTTTTATTAAAAGGCTCTGATGGCCAGAACAGGTTACTTTGGGATAAGCTCTGGTGTTAATCTGAGACATGTGAGTTGCTCCACAATCACTGCCTGAGGGATAAACGTGAGGTAGCAGATGCCATTTGGACTGAAGGTGAAGTTTTCTTGTGTCTGTGTCCAGAGCTGAGCACGTGGCTGGATAGTTACAGAGGTTCTGTAAGACCTCAGTGATGCTTACCCTGCAGTAACTTGTCCTCCTCATGCCCAGAGCACATCCAAGGAGTGTCCGCTCACATGGTAGATGGACTGTTAAGCTCTGTTCCTGTGTAGACAATCATTTGGCCACCTCAGATTGCTGTGTTGTGGAATCTATGGGGTGAGTAAATGGTGAGAAAATGTGAGGGAGCAGCCTCAGCACTGATGGGAGAGGAGAGTGGCTAAATACTGACACTGTTGCTTTCTGGATGACTCAGGGGCTTCTCACTTTGACACATAGCTGGGCTTCTGATTCTTGCATTAAAATGCCATCTTGCTCCCATTTGCTGGTGGTTGGGATCAAGTGTGTTAGTCTGGGGTTGGAAAATTAGGGACCTTTTTCTTCTCAAGTTCCATTGAAGCCTGATGGTGACATCTCTCTGTGGGTGCTGTTTCACTGCTGCAATGGGCACCCTGTGCTTACGTCCCTTCCCCAGAAAGGTAATGCATTCTGCATATCAGATCATGACAAAGCTGGGAGCCATGTACAGCTTCCCTGACTTGGCGTTCACAGTCCGAAGTGGTAGGCTAGCCTGTCTTTGACATGCATATTTAATACTCTAGTTGTCTTTGCATATTTTGCTGGAGGGGACTAAAGGCAAAAAGCCCCCAGTTTCTCACTTGTCCTTCAGCAGAGGTGAGCTTTGCACTTTTTTCCCTTGGACATCTGTGAGACGTTTAAAAGAGTAACGTGGGTTCCTGACATCAAAGAGTTAATAGCAGTGAGTGTGGTACAATAGCTCATTAGGACTTAAACGTGGGCTGCAAACACAGAAATCTTGATAATTTTGGTCTATAAGGACACTGAACTTTCAACCCTAGTTCAGCAATAATAAATGCCTGTTAAGTAAGGCTTCCTTTTATGAAGAGACGGTGGATGGATGCATTTCAATGGGCTTTAAAAGTATTGCTACTCGTTTCAGCGTCTGCTGGCCGCATGTATCTGGGCATGGGAAGGCATTTCAAGATCTGCATAAAAAAGCACTTTGAAGTATAACCTTTGTGAGCATCTTAGCTAAACCTGACTGCAGTTGGAAGCAGCACTTTATTTATTTATTTATTGGTGATCCCCTCTCTTTTAAAGTTGCTTAAAAAAACCCCAAAACAACCCAAAAAACACAAACACAATGCAAAAATAAACCTGTGAGCAATTAAATGGAAATGCAGTTTGGAGACTTTGCCCCGAAGTTGAAGGGGGTGGTGTATGTTTGGTTTTTGTGTGGATGTTCTCATAACCAAACATATTGATGCTGATTTTTGAAAGCGGGCGAAGATGAAGCTGGTCTTGGGGGGTAGAGTTGAGGCAGTTGCTCAGGCTGATGGCCCTGACATACTGGAGCAGAGAGGCTCAGGCATGTAGCTGCAATCCAGACCCCTTAGGAATCGCAGTGAGGAACTAAACCCAAGCTTTTAGCAGCCCTTTCCTCTACCTATAAAAGTTTCCCGTGGACATTACGGGGGCTAAGATTCAAAACAAATCACGAATGACTGCAGGTTACCACTTGAAGTTGTATTCTCCCTTGCCTTGAGTTTGCAGGTCTTGATCCAGGCAGACCTCTGCTTGAGGTCCTGCGTGAGACTTGAAGTAGCCTCTGTGTGTGTATGTATGTGTATGTGTGTGTGTTTTACCTCGCCTCTCGGAGAGCACCAAAGAGACCTCCGTGAAGAGAGTGACAGGGTTTGATATAAACCAGCAGGACTGCATTGCTGCCATTATTCGACAGTAAACCCTTTCACAATGCCATATGCTGTGCATTCCAGCGCAGCGGCGGAGGGTGTGATATAGTTAAAGCACACTCGGCAAACAGGAAACGCTGGTGACCGCTGTGTGTGCTTTTCATGGAGATAAAGTATTGAGAGCATAACGAAAAAAAAAAAGTGCTGGGACTGTGTGGGGAGAGGCCGGCGGGGGTGAAGGAGAGGGATATATTTTGGGCCTGACGCTCCGGTCATTATGAAAACGCGGGCAGGAAATGCAGCCGCGGAGCAGCCGACAAAACGTCACTTTGCTCCAAGATGTTTGTTTTACTCCATTACAAGTATTTTCTAGTTCGCTGCTGGGTATCGGGAGCGGGCGTTGAGTTTTCTTTTTTTTACCTTCTTAAAAAAATGTTCTTTTTGAAGTTCTTGCCGCTGTGTCTTAGTATCCAGCTCCTTTCCCCTCTGCCCTACCCCGGTTAATAATCAAAGGCTATTTTAAGGGACTAGAGTACAGTAATACATATTTCATACCCCAGCAAAATGCCAACATTGGTATTTAACCTAAGCGCAGTTATTTCCCCGGCAGTGGCTCTGCAGAAAGGCATTGCAAAGCCTCTTCGGAGTTAGGAAGTCGCAGGGCAGAGAGGAAGGCAAGGGGGATGGGTCCAACAGGTCCTCGGATGGGGAGAGCTCTTGAGTCATAAACACGCCATAGCATTTAATAAAATAAATGAAGTGGAGCCTTTTCAGCCGAGGGCAGACTGTATTGGGGCAAGCCGGGCTTTTAACGTTGGGAGTGAAAATTGACAGGCTGAGAACTGGGACATAAACAAAAATGTCAGTCCCTGGGAGTCTTGTTCGCTGGACAATGTCTCAATTGTTTCTGTGATTTTTCGCAGGCAGCAGGGGATAGTGGGAGATTTAACTCTTTAGCAGCCACACAGGCACTGGAGGTGCTTGCAGAATGAAGAAGTGGTGGAAAAGCACTTTTTTTTTTTTTTTGTTTGGAAACAATTAAGCATGTCAGTGGGTGATAAGGAAAGGTCATACTGTTCTCCACATACTTGTCTGCTGTTCAAGTTGGGCTTTACGCTTCTTTAATTTTGTTTAGGTTTTGCTGCTTGCCTGAAAAGCTGGATTTCCCCCCTTTTTTTAATTTTCTTTTTTTTTCCCCCTCTTTTCTTCTTATGGGGAAAAATGAGATTACGAATCAGACTAGTGGATATTTAAGAAGTGGGGAAAGTGTTTGTGGGGTGTCATTACATTTTAATTTTGATTAGCTATCTCTTCAATAAATGGCTGACAGGCACGCCTGGATATTTTAAGGTTGCCTAGTTTATTTGGAACAGACTGAAATGTGAGATAGGGAATGCCCTTTATTTTATTAACTGCTGTACAGTTTCTCTTAAGTCTCAAAATAAAAGGCCATCTTCAAAGGAGGCAGAGGAGAGAAGAGGAACTTACTTGTCTCATCATACTTTTGCTTTATTTATTATAAAAACAAAGATTGAAACCTGTTGCATACCAGCCCAATGTGGGCAAGGTTCAGAAAGCTGTAACTGCTAATTCTTTACTCACCAGATTTTGAATGTGCATTTTGTTGTGGGCACGGGGAAAGAGGGAGAGTCAGCAAACCAAAGTTGCTTCTCCAGGGCCCAAAAGCTGTTGAGGTTTATTTGCAGGAAGATAAACCTGTTTTAATAAAATGTGGGTTTTGCCTCAGTTGAGTGAAGTTGAAACATTGTGCAGGCTGGAAGCCAACTTGCTTGGTGTGCAGCAGGCCAGTATTAAAGGTCTGGGATGTGCTGAGGTTGCTTTAACTTAATTTATGGAATAATAAAATATCCCATTTTTGTATCCGTGCATCCTCTGGCTGCTTTGTGTTTGGATGCATGTTTGCAGCCTCGTGCTTTCTCCTGCTTTCATGTTTCTCCAGCCACTACCCCCCTGTTCTCTGCCAGCAGGGCCAGGAGCAGCCAAGGGCTCTCCACTGCCTTCCTGCCGGGCAGGAAATCGCCTCCTCCATGAATGCTGCATGCTGTAATGCAGCAGGACTTGTGCTCATGGGCAGACTTCTCTCCAAGTTCCTGACTAGGAGATTCCCCATCCTTGTCACACAGGAGAGTGTTAAAGTAAGCTATTCCTCTTGAGATGCTTCCCTATGTGTTCTGCGCTGACGGGAGAGAGGGGAGAGGGTAAAAATAATGGTGATGCTCTCTTTGAAAAAGGCTGTTCTCCAAAGACTAGGGCAGAGAGGGTGAGTTGCTGCCCTTCTCATAGTCTGGTCAGGATTTGCAATAGTGGGCACTTAAAAGCGTATGCCAGAACTTCCACAGAAAATCTGGCTCCGTGTGTGTTTTGAATTGATACGGGTTTCAGAGATTTAGAAAACAAAAGTTGTTGACATGTTGTAGCTATTGGTTCCCTGGGTAAGTATCCTGAGTAGAGCTGGATTTAATAATTTATAATTAAGCATTCGTGCAGCGAAATGAATTGTTCTTCCTGTTAGTTAAGGATCGCTTAAAAGATCGTGATTTTTCTTGAAATTCTGTTTGTTACTCATGCACCAGTCTCAGGATTTTGCCTTGGAGATCATCCACGAGCAGTTCTTCAGAGCTGGTTGGTGTTGGAGCTCCTCTGAGCAGAGATGGGGAACATGTGATGTGTGTTTCCGTTGCCTGCGTTGAGCAGTGAATGATACTCTTTAATTAACAAAAGTTTATTTTCCATGAAGATTCTCCAGTAATTGCATCAAATTCACCGTCTTGGCAAGCATTGTTACCACTGAATTCACTTACTGGTGTAGTCACAGGCAGCGGTTAGGTTTGTCAGCTAATGAATTTCTCTGACTTGCTGCAGAGCACAGAGTAATGCTAATCTAGCTTGGGTTGCCCTGGTTTTGTGCGTTATATAAGCACAGAAGGAAAGAAATCAGTATCTCAAAGTATTTTCTTAGGACTGTTTTGAAATTTCCACCCCTTTCTAGTCATGAATAACAGTCAACTTTGATTTGAAAATAAACTTATTACTGATAATAACAGCCTACAAGAGATCTCTGCTTCCCTGCTCCTCCCCATCTCCTAGAGAGGCTTAACTGCTGTTCCAGGTGAAACAATGCTATTTTTAGTACCACTGCAGAATGTGTTCATGAAATGTCTGCTGTACAGCCCATCTATGTGTCTGTTTATTTGCCATAGTAGTTTTTAGGGCCACCTTTTCCTAGACATCCCAATTAGCAAATGGATAATTTTCAGGTTTAGATGAACCGGTAGGTAGGGAGAGATAGAGACACTGAGGAGAAAATCCTCTGTGTAGGTGCCCGTGGTGCCAATAGCCCTTAAAGGCATGCTCCAGTTCAGCAGTCCAGGATGATCAGCATCTTTAACATTCACTTATGTTATTAAGGTTTTGGTGAAGCATAAGCAGTGGGGCATCTACTCTGCTTTGTCTCCCACCCTTGCTCTAGGATGTGCCCAGAGCAGGCCATGGAGCTTAGCATCATGTGCCGTCATGCCCCTTCACCTTGCAGGACCTGAATTCAACTTGTGGAGGTTGGGAAACTAGCAAAGCAAGAAACTCTTTGTAAGAGTTGGATGTTGCTTGCCTGCCTTCTGAAGTGAGCATGTGCTGGTTGGTGTAAGGATTTGGGTATTTCTTGTTGCCGTGCTTCTGCTGTGAATATTGACCCAGCCTGGGGGGAGATATGGGCATGTGTGGTGTTTCAGTGAAGAGCTCAGAGAAGGACATATGTTTTTTTGCTTGGGTGTTTGGAGGCGTGATTGAGAACTGCCACAGAACTGAGATACCGTCACTGAAGTGAGGTGTTCTCCGTCTCCCTGTGCTGCCAGCAGGAGAGCTGTTACCCATCTGAAGGGATGAACGGACTCCTGTGTGGCTCTGTGCTGCCCTTGCACTGGGTAAATGCTGTACTAGAAATGGCTTCAGTTTCTGAGAGGAGGGAGGAAGGAACTTTAAACCTCCCTTTGGCTGCTTGAATGTCTTCCCTGAGGTAAAACCTCAGGGCAAATATGTACGTTCAGTTTGGCTGGAGTTTTCCCAGTGGGCCACTTCTCACCAGCATCTGCTGCACCCCGATGTGGAGGTGATGGTGGAAGTTCTAGATAATGGTACTTAGCACTTATGTAGCACTTCACGTTTCCAAAGTGCCGTACAAACCCAAGGCTCCCTATCAGTCCCTGGGGGAAGACAGAGCTCCGTATTATTACCGTCATTTGTGGGCAGAAAAGCTGAGATGCAGAAAGGTTAAGTGGTTTGCCCAAGGCCACACAATGAGTCAGTGTCAACTCTCAGATTAGACTTGGAGTTATCCTGGCACTTGCTGTCATTGTGCAGTCAGCTGGAGTGCATTGCCCCCATGAGATGCTCCTTGTCAGATGCTCCTTGTTGAGCACTGGAAACTTCGTGCAAAGCCTTTAGAGGTGTGCCGAGGAGATGCTACTTGCAGACAATCTTGATTGCTTCTGTTTATTTTAACATGGACTTAGGTTATGTTTTACAAACCCTTCCAAGAGGCAAAAAAGTTGCCCTTTGTGGAGAAAAAAACCCAGGCTGCAAACCACTGCTAGTGGTGTCATCTGATTGTGCTGAGGAGGCTGTGAACAGCTGCGTAACTCATCACTGAGAAGCACTAATCTACGAAGTGAAGCAAAGCAGCCCTTCAATATCGGCAAATCTTTATGGCTTTTAGGGAGGGAAGGTCACAGCAAGAGACTCCAGTCTGTGGAAAACAATGCCTCACCTACACGTGGGATTGCTCTCAAGGAGCTACTTCATGGTAGCTGCTGCATGAGGATGCTTTTATTGAAGAGCAAGAGTGCCTTTGCCTAGCACAGAGTAATTTGCTTTCCAACTAGATTAAGCTAAACGGGGAAGATGCTGTTAATCTGAAGTTGTGGGTTCTGCATCTGTATTTGATCTAGAATAGATACTCTCTAAAATTGCATTTGTGTATTTCAGATTGATTTATCATTTTCGTACAGAGACAAGGTCTCGTTTCTCAAACCACAATTTGATTGAGACACCAAAATTACCTGATTATTTGATGAGGGTATACCAGGCAACTGTTTCTCTCCCTTAGATGATGCAGATTTTCAGATAGGCTGTTGCTGATACTCTCTTTGGGTAGATTTGAAGGGGCAATATCTGAAAGGAGATTATTTTCTTAGATGCCCAGCAGTTAAACTGGCTGTGGCTGTTTACAGCCTCGCTCTTCTGAAAGAAATTAAAGAAACTAGGCTGGAGGAACATATGGGGAAACTGTTAAGGTTCCAGTTCCAGCAGAGGCTGTCAGAGTGGTATCCTTGGGTTCCCATCTCTCTTGGTTTCCCAAAACAGCGGTGCCAGAGGGCTGTTGGGGTGCAGGCTGCGTGGCTGCAGGGCAGGCTGGGGCTGCAGGGCCACAGTTGGTGAGGAATGCCCGTGCGTCAGTGGGAAACCACAGGGCATGTGCGGAGCCAGCGCTGGCCGGGGAGCTGCTGAGACAATGAGTCTGTGGTAGGCGTTCAGCGATACTGGAGAGCCTGTGCTAATCTTGCTTTCTTGTGGCGTGGTCTGTTTGGATTAAAATAATAGGGCCAGGGTTTAGGGTTTTTTTTGTTTTGTCTTTTTTTAATGCCAGCTCTGCCATTAACTAGTGTAGCATCTCAGAGCTGGTCATTGAATGTTTTTATTCCACTGAGAAATCAGGAATAGCCTTCCCACAGACACACCATAGGGCGGAATTAGCATGCATAGGCTCATTTCTGAACTTTACACCAAGCCCTTACACCTACTCGAGTCACTCCATTTATTTTGCAGACATTTTAAGTTTCCATTTTAACAGCGGAAAGATGCTCTATAGGAGATGGGTTCAGTAGGGCATCCTCTGCAAATACCTTATTGCAGTTATGGGAGACCCTAGCAGCCCACCTCGGCAAGAAAGCAAGCTCCAAGAAACTGTTTTGGTCCCAAGCTTATGTGAGCAGTGGCTTTGAGTAAGACCACCTCTTTGGCTGAATCCAGATCATAAGGTTGAAGACCAATCACACATTCTTTACTGGGACATCCTCCTCACCCATAGCCCTGTGACTTGATTATGTGGTACTGTATGAGGCAAAGGCACCGTGTGTTATTGTACTGCATGTTCATGGGGAACGACCAGAGATGTTCCTCTGGGCTCTGAACTGTTGCACTGTGGTGAAGTATGTCATAAGGTGTCCAGAGATGTTTCCCCTTCCCCCACCACTCACATGCCAAAATAAATATCTGATATGAAAGTCAAGGTACAGAAGCCAGCTGGATTGTACAAAAGGTCCTGTCTCTGTTCTGTTGTTGTTATTGGTGGTTTTTTTTAATATAATTTTCCTGATGGGTTGAGTGACTGTGTACAGTAGAATAAAAGGATGGAGAAGAGAATGTGGCATTTCTTTGAGCAGTAGCATGTTCCTTCTTTGAAACTGGGATTTTATTTTGTTTGCTTTGGGGGTTTTTGTTTATCTGCTCATTTGAGCTTTATTTTTTTTTTTTTTTTTTCCTTCTCCTGCTTTTACAAATGGAGAAGAAATTGTGTGCATGTGTGTGTGGTGCCCTGCCAAGCTGAGAAACTAAGCAGACAGCCTCAATTGCTTTTGCTCTCACATCTCTAACTTAATTATGGGGGAGGCGAGGGGTGTGTTGTGTTTAATGTACTCCGTGCTTCCAAAACTCTGCACTCTCACATGCTAAGGGCTGACCACTGGCACGGGCTTTCATTAATATTTTTTATTTACCCTGCCCTTCTGAATTACTACTTTTGGTTTGGGGGCTTCTTTGTAACAGAGTTCTTTTATTTTTATTTTTATAATTGCTCCTGGATCTACAGAAGCACATGTCGAGAATCATCTCAATGTCACTAGTCTTTAGTTCAACAAGAACGCTATAGAAACGAAAGATTCTGTCATCCATCAGATTTTCTGTTCCATTTGTTGAAGATGAAAGGCGAGCGAATTTAGTGCTCACTTTCTTCTCCTTCTGACAGTTATTGATCCTCCCTGGAACTCTGCAATTCGCGTTCCGAGCCGGCCCTGACACGGGGAATCCCCGATTCATTATGTGTGTGCTCACTAGCGCCGCGGCACTGCGGCTCAGAAGCCCTTCCAGTTTCAAAGCCGTTTGTTATTTTTCAGCTGCACCTTGTGAGCTGGATTTTTTTTCTCCCCCCCTCTCTTCACTCTCCCTTATCACCCCTTTTGCCTTATGAGACTTTTAATCTGGAGGCTGTTAATGTCTGAGAAGCAGCTGCTATAGTGGGGAGGGTTAAGTGATGGAGGAGGCTTGCTCGATTTGTGCAAAATTGGAAATGGCTGAATCTTTTCCTTTGAGGTAATGGAATATAAGGAGGGGGAGAATCTGCAACCTCTTGGTTTTCACTTGAATTTTAAAGCCCTCAAGGATGCAAGATCATCAGACAACCCCTCCATTAAAATCAAGACTATAGAATAAGTATGTTTATTTGATGGCTTCCATCTCCAGAAACAGGACTGCAGCATTAAAAGAGAAATTGATGTAATGGTGAGAAGTATCACAATTTTTCATGTCCATTCCCCTTGTGGCCTTTAAATGAAGGTATATCTGGATGGATGGGAGCAGAGACTGATGGTTTTCTCCACCACTCCCTGAGCTGGCCAAAGCATGCCATACTGTGATGCCCAGCAGGGCAGCCTGCACGGAGGCACTGGTCTGCCAGGAACACATTTGTAGTGCTCTGTGCTTTTCCCGTATCTCCTCTGCTCCTGTATGATACCTCTTCTTTTGTAAGTGAGGATGATGAAGTCTTACACACAAGTTTTCCTGAAACTTCCATTTGTTTGATGTTAAAGAGAGCCTTTTAGTGAAGGTGAAATGAAGATGTAATCCCTTGTTTATCCCCTGCTGAGCAGTAAGAAACTCCATAACTCTGCTTTTTGTTTGCATAAATGAAATCCATCCCTCTATCCTCTGTGACCAGCTAGGGACACGTGTCACCCTGTTGTCCTGGTCCTCCTTCTCCAGGCTCCTTTTTTCTTGGGGTTTACCTAAACCTTGGCCAACAAAACACATTTCCTGCCAAAATCTTGCAGAACGGAGCGCAATAACCTCATTCTAAAGAGGCAAGACCTACCTGGTGTGCTGCAGGCCGTGGCATGCTACCTTAGGGCACAATCTGGAGCTTGCTGCAGGAGGGGAGGGCAGCTGGACTGGTGAGTGCAGACCTGATGGTAATCAGGCTTCCCCCAGCTGGTTAGAAGCTTTGCAGGAGGTTGGCGGGCCCTTAAAAAAGGCAGTTTCACATCTGCTTTTGTTTATCCTTTTTGCTGTGGGCAAGGCTGAAAACTTAATAAATTGCATGAAACCTAAGGAAGCATGAATATAAAAGAGTATTAGATAAATTACAGAAGCTTGCCTACCTGTAACATTTTTTATAACATAAATGGTACGTGTGTATTATTTCTCTATAAAGTACCCACATGCCCCAGCCCCTCACTGAGGGAGGCTCTCTTGTTTAAACATTCCTGCCTTCTCCACTGCTTCTGCTCCTCAGCTTCCACCTCCAGCTCCTCCCAAATTTTAACATCACTCCTTGGTGGCAGGCGTTTAACGCACCAGCGCTCTGAAGATGTGATGATGGTTTCTCGAAGGGTATTTATGAAGCGGTTTTCAAGTATTTTGGAGGCTCATCTCTGAAGGAGCAGATGAAAGAAAAAGCCTTGTAATGCTGGTAGCATATGCACGCTGTACAAAGAATGTCTCAAATACTTTGCTTAATATGTGCCTGTATTTGCTCTAATGTTCTCACCGTTTTTTCAGCCCAGCTCTCCTGGCAGGGGCAGGGATGAAAGGGGAATTGCGAGGGAGAAACAATAAACTTGTAAAACAGACACCTTAGTAAGAGATACTGTACCTTCAAATATTTGCAGCTCCTTTGTGAGCGAATTGGCATTGCACATTAACCTTAATATAAGTGTAATATAGCATGTATCTAAAGGCAGAATTGAAAAATATGAATTTCTGTGGCTAATGGTTTTTGAATAAATTCAACACAATTGTCTGGCAGTTATTAGCAGGATGTGTGAATCAGGGGCTATGCAACACTGTATACTTTGAAGACCTTGAACTATTTCTACCAGTTAAGAGCTGTTAGATAGAATCCGCTGAAAATTAGCTTCATTCAGTTATCATACAATATAGTGAGCTGCTCTGGCAAAAAGCATTCTCTGCTGGCATTGAGGCAAAATAAATTCCTCTGTTCTTCTGTCCTGAATTGCAGATAGCATCCGACTGAGGTCAGATAACCTGCCTTCCACACACACACATGCGTATGTGTCACCCATATGTACGTGTAAGGAGATCTGTGCCTAGATGTAAATATTGCCATATAGTTTGCGCTGCTCTCGTGCCTGTGCTGGGCAGGTCAGAGGCTGCCTGGCTTTCACCAATGGCTCACTGACCCTGTACAAGTATGTGTTCCCTGCTCCAAAATATTAGTAACGCCGCATTAGAGTGGACATTGTTTGGGCTTTTATAAAAATAACCAGTGTCTCTATTATGCAGAATGTCAAGCTGAATATTTGTGATGGCTTTTCCTCGCTTCATTATGAGTCCTGTGGGTCTGATGGGAGGAGAGTGAGAGAGAGGATGAGAAGGAATACAAAGGACCAGCAGAGTTTGGCCTCCCGTAAGCTGAACGTCACAGTTCAGTGCAAGCCAATGAAGAATCACATTGCTCACTCTGGTATGGCATCTGGGCTAATTTGTCTCGCTAATTACACTGGGCGTAGAAGAATGCTGATGCCATTCACAGTGCCCATGACTCGGGCTGGTATCCCTACCTTAGCTTTTGGTGCCTCATCAGTGTCTGAGCCTTCCTGGAGTTGGTTGGTAACTCAGTGACACCAGCAAACTGTGAAGGTCTCTCAAGATTATGGCAGCAGTATGCTGTCAGTGTACTTATATGGCCAATACACACTTCTACACATAATTATTTTTAGAGAGGATAGGGGAGTTATTTGTCAATGTTTGCTAAGACTAGCTCACTAGATGATTCCTCACAATCAACAAAGAGCATCCAGGTCTTCATAAAGGCTTCATAGGCCGTTTGTAGTAGAGATATTCTCATGGATAAAGCATGAGAAGTGGTGATTTAAGTTAACACCTCAGGGAGCAGGGGTGAGGGGATGGAGGAGTGACTGGTACCTGGGGAGGGCTGAGGCCATGATGAATTTTCCACTTTTTACTGCAAACTGGAGCAGAATGAACTGGAGTGGAAGAAGCTGGATTCAGGTATAATTGATCCTTCTATATTTACAAGGAATAGAGAGACTGGATGAAATAAAGCATGGGAGATTCTTAGGTAACTCCTTAAGGGAAGCCAAGTCATTGGATCTGGTCTCAACAAGATTGGTAAGTTGTTGAAACTCCACTGACTTCTTCCATGTCCTTTTGTGTTCTTTATCCTCCATATCTGCCTCAAATACCATTTGGAGTAGTATCGCTGCTCTTATGAAAATAGACACCATATAGTGAAGAGACAGCAATCAACTCAAGCTTGTTGGCAGGAGTGGTGGGAATGCAAATAGCAGTGTGTGATTTGAAAAATCTGGTACTCTTGGAGGGGAGGGGGCTTCTACCACAAAACCAGCTCTTCTTTTTTCCAATAGGGTCTGTAGACAATGGATCCTACAACGCCGTGTGGCCTCTGGCATATTAAAAGATTCCATAGTTGTGGTCACTTCTAATTTGCTGTGCAGACGACTAGAGGAAAGAAATTTGGTTCCTGCTTAAAGTATTTAAAACAGAACTGCTCATCCCTGGTAAAACCATTCCAGTAAATGCAGTGCTGGTGTTTTGCAGGATGCGAACCTCCATCAGTGGCTGATGCCTCGGTGTTTGAAGCTACAGAAGTCCTTGTCACTAGGGTATCATCAGTACTAAACCCTACGCATAGTTGCTTTACCCCCAAGTCTTTTCACAGCATGAGTGAGTTTTTGTATAAAAATCTAGGATGGATTCCCTGATGGAACTGGAATTTCTGGGTGTTGCAAAGTCCTTATTAGGAAATTGTAAAGATACACTGATGAGTGTGCCTGTTTAAAATCAGATAGTACAAAAGTTCCCACCATTATTCTCCTTCTGGAAGGATTGCTTGTTAACTGAGTTGGTATTTCAAATTAGAATAAAAATGGAAAAGAACAGTAAGCAAATAATTTTCCTGAAGTTTGGATATTTGCAATGTTTAGAAAAGTGAGATCTGTATAATTCCTCTTTGAACCAGTGCCTGTCTATCAGTAGACACTGGGGGCAACTTTTCTGATTCTCCTGTCTTGTTCCTTCAGTGAATCTCAATTTAACTCTTTTCTGCACATGGCCTAACAGCTTTATATTTATTTCAGTATTTTTTTCCCCAGTATAGCCCTGCACAGAGTTACAGTCTAGTTTTGTTATCAGGAGAATGTAGCAATAACAGGCCAGTATCATGCCACTTGCATGTGGCACTTCACCCTTTTGAGTCAATGACAAAAGTGCTGCCCACGAGCTTGTGTTTATATGAAGGTACTAGAACAGATTTGTGAAAATGCTGGTTGGAACTAAACGTTTTGATGTCCAAAATTAGAGTATGTTGTAACTGGTGTGACACAACTCCAGCAGAACAAAAACCCTTGCATGGGCATAAGTCTTGTTAAATTTCTAACCAAGTTCTTAAACTAAGTTTTGGGTTTTTGTGTCATTAGTAGTGAAATCCTGGAGTTAAATGGCCAAGGAGTACATGTTGCTTTTTGTGGCCCATGGTAATTATTCTCTTTCTCTTGTTTCTGTTGGAAGCCTGTGTGAGATATTAATGTTCTAGTGTATCTGATATTTTTACGTCAGATATTTTATATTTTTTCGGTGGGTTGTGGCATCTCTGATGGGCTGTCAGCTTGCTGCTTTATTGCAAACCAGTTAACAGCATGGAAGATGGAGAATATCTACCTTAGCTGGGGGGAGTCAGCAAGTTGTTGGCAATGTTATCTTCAGTCTATGTTTGCTGTGCAGTGTTCCCCTAATAGGCAGACCTCCTTGAAGCATGGCCTAGGGAGCTTTGGAAAGCATCTTGGATGGAAATGCCAGACAATTGTTTTGCACTTGTTAGCAGCTTTTATCTGGAAGCTTTAATACCATCACTGCAAAGTGTTTTTTAACAACTGGCTTCTTTGACAACCGTGGCTCTATTGGTAATGAGGGAGCTTATCTTATGAAAGTGCTGCAAAGAAATCAAGGAAATGGAGGCCATGAGTAAATTGCTTTAATACAACTTTTGTTTAATAGAGGGCTGAGTTTGTACAACAGATGGATTAGCAGATGCATTTTCCCCCTTATTTCTCCAGTAATTTTTGGAGAGGGTCTTGACTCTAACCATCTCTCCTAAAAAGAGTCCATTCTCCTTTCCGTAAGTCTTGCATGCTAATGACAGAGATGAGTGAAGAGAAATAGCATATCCAGCTGCAAGCTTTCTAACACAGCCATTAGGTTTCAGGCAAGCAAATGTTGGAGAGAAAAAAGTGCTCTCCAGCAATTGTAATTAAGAGAAGAGCATCAAATACCTGTAGCAATATGTCAGCATTTTGAAATAACGTTGCATCATGTTTTACCTGAAACTTCATTAATGATCGCATGGATGGCCTCTTTATCTTGCCAACATCTGCCCTATTACTGGTTGAGACGAAGGGCCAGGCATGTGGAGTAATTCTGTTGAAATAGTTGTTTTTGTTTTTTTATGCAACTGACAACCAAATCTGGCCTCTGGAATTTACGATCAACCAACTAAATTAGCTTTGAGCTCACTGTGGGGTTTGTTCTCCTGCAACGCAACAAAGGCAAGCTGCTAAAGGCAGTCCACAGTAACACCGCCTGATGTTCAGCTGAGTAACCATCAATACTGAAACATCTCTCATGCTCTGGTTCAGGGTCACACTTTTCCTGTTTGTTGCCCAGCACTGGAGGGAATTGAGACTCCAGGCCAGGAGCCTCCAACTTGTCATCTGTTGACTTCTGTCTGTGGCTGGCCTAGTCCTAAGCATGTTCCAATAAAAGAGGTAAAGATAGTTAAGGAAAAACCCATTGGTGGACTGACCTTCCCCCTGTAGAACCCCTGTGCTTACATCAGAAAACAGATAAAGGTTAAAAATGGCAGTTCTGTGTCCATATTGCTTGACTGGGAAACCACGTTTGAATGATGGGATTAGTGCCTTGCTCAAATTCAGCTGTCATGTGGATGTCTTGAGTGGCCAAATATCCATTGCTTATCTGCCTCTCCTAAGTAGACAAGAAGAATGCCAGGGCAGATGATGCTTCACCCCATGGTGGTCACAACATGTGCTGTTTTATCTACTAATGTCTTATGGCTTCCAGAATATTGAAGGAAACAGGAGACTGATAAATGCTGAGTGAGCATGGCAGTACGTTTTTACAATTGCCAGAAACTGAAGAAGTGCCAAAGTCCACTGGGAAGGTTCACATGGCAGGCAGCAGTTCCACTGAGGCTTACCCAGTCCTGTCTGCCATTTGGTGTCAGCTAGGGAAATCCTTCTGGTGGCATTGGGTTGTTGATTCCAGACCACTCCTTCTTGGTCATATGCTTGGAGCTGGTCTCTAGCCAGTGGTATTGCACCACTTCACCACCTGAGTCATGGATGTGTTTAATGAAAATTCTGTAGGTGGCAGGCAGCCCACTGTTTAAAGAAATGGTTTCCTCCCTCACACAGCCACCTGAGACAAGCTCATGTGAGACTTGATTTTATCAGCCCTCAACTTTCTTTCGGTAGCCAGTGTTGTGTTCTTGCTAGGTGTTTCACTAGGTTTTTCTGAAGAACTTAATCTGTGCAGGTTGTGATTCTGGGACAAATGAAACTTCATCATTTTCTGCACAGCCTATCCACACACAAAGTCAAATGAATAAAAAGAAGCAGCTGATGAGCAGTACTTGGTCTGCCTCCCTGGAGAGTTGAGTGGGCACAAGTGAAGAAGTAAAATCCGTTGTGTTGGAGCAAAATATGCCTTTTGCCTTTGATTGTGATTTGAATATTATAAGATTTATGTCTTGTGCTCTGTTCATGAATTTATGTGCACCCAAAGTCTATGTCAAACCTGTGTCTTCCCCCGTCATCATGTGTAAGTGCTCAGAAGCATGAAATCCTCTCTTTTCTCCTCCTAGCTGCTCTAGATGCTAGCAGCTCTTTCTCTAACAGAGCTATTTCTCCTTTCTCCTGTTGAAGCTGTTGTTGCCTTTGCTCTCACAACAGCCTTTTCCAACTCTGTTTCTGTGCTTGGATCCCTCCTTCAGTTCTGTCTTCAGCTGGACCTGCGAGGAGACAGTCTAGACTAAGCCAAACGATTCCTTTCCTTCCCTTTCCCCCAACCTATCTCATCTCTATCAAATTCTCAAAACATTTAGAAGTTTATTTTTCAGTATTTAAAAGTATATAATTTAAAAACATTTGAATGTAACACATTTTAATCTCTTTAAAAGCTTTTGTTATCTTAATTTCTTTTTAGTCACAGCTGTCTCTTGGGTTACTTCTGTGCAGTATTGCTTGAAGTCCTCTCATCTGCCTGTCCTCTTCTGGGTGTTCATGACTCCTTTTGGTGCTCCTTCTCAACTATGCAGTGCTTATGGTCAAGGGAAGATGGCATGAGCTGTGCACTTGTTCAGAAGGCTTTAGCTTGCCTCCCGAGCCTTCGCTGAGTTTGGAGCATGAAAACCCGCAGCTGAACGTGCCATGTAGCTGTGGAGGAGGTAAAGCTGTTTGCAGGGTTTAGTGGTTGCTTCCTTGGAGGCAGCAGTGAAAGCTCAGATTTACATCACTTCTGTGATGGCATAATGATTAGAGGAGGCGGACTGTACGTCTCATTCTGTTTCTGGCATGACATTAATGACAGCATTGAAGTTCACTGGGCTGGGGTTTTTTTTGAGCAAATACACAATGCGTTTGCTAGACTGTCCACAAGCACCCAGAACATTGCTTTGTTAGAGAAGGTGACAGTATTTTGGACTTTGAATGTAACCTGACAGCTTTCGAGGGGGGACAGCAAAAATCAGGCCTGGTGTCTAGAGTGACTGGTATGGGCTGTGCTGTCGCTGTCCCTGTCAGGCATTGTCTCTGAAGAGGGACGTGGGTCATCAGTATTTATAAGCCTGCAGTTTCTTGTTAAAGCTGAAGCCTCTGTAGTTTTCTAGGAGTCCAGACTTAAAATCCAACCTACGTGTTCTTCTAACACTTAGCTTGTAACAGCAAGAATAATAGATAGAGATGCATTTGTGATTTACAAATGTGGTTTCAGGATTTCAGGTTAATGCTACCAACCATAACAGGCAAAATAATTTGCCTACACTGTACTCAATGAAATATAAGGATACTCTTGTTTTATCAAGACCAGCTATTTCTACTGGTACCAAGTGCTCATGTTGCATGAATGCAAGTGGCTGTGCATGAGTGGATGTAGTAGAGAATTGGGTCTAGGCATTATTGATATAACGTAATTTCCCTGCCACTAACACTCTCAGGATTCTGATGGCTTAAGACGTTGTTCTCCATCTTGTCACCTCACTGTTTTGTGAAACTTTCATGCATTCAGAAGTATTTTTCTTTTTTTATGTGGTTGGCAACTTTACATTCCCTTTGCTACTTTGGTGTCTGCTGGCACAAAAGCTCTCCCCCTACAATAAAGAATACATTCCTTCTTCCCAATTCAGATACGTAATTTAGATTATTGCAAACACTCATATGTGCTAAGAGGTATTTAACAAACACACACACTACTTCATTCCCTCTGGTGTTGGTAATATTTCTGAGATCTTGCTGTATTAATTATCTCCTACTGAATCTAAGGAGCGATTTCCTTTTTTAATTTTGGCTCTGAACCCCATTCAGATGATATTTCCAGGATACTTAAATCCAAGCTATCCTAGCACCAAGCTTTGGGAGACCCATGTGGATATGCTGTACAATACCTAACATATGCTTAGCTTGTGCATTTTAGCCATATGACAGCATTCTTAGCCAAGTCAATTTTCTGTTCATTTTTTTAATTACCATTCTGTGAGACACTGTTTCATGTGTTGTACTAAATTTCCAAGTGTCTGGTCTCTGTTACAGTGCTGTTCTCATCTGTTAAGTAGGCAATTTCTTTGGGTAGCAACACCAGAAATAAAATGATTTGACTTTGGCTAAGGCAGCAAGATTCTTGACAGCGGTGTGCCTTGGTTTGGCCCATATCTCTGGAAGGGTGAATGAAACTACTTACACATCACACTTAATTTACAGTGCTAGTGGTCTTGTGTGGAGTGGTAGGGGGGAAGAGGGAGTGCCCTTACAAGGCACGGGAAAATGAATGCGTTGTCTCTACTGCAACCCACAGGCAGAGATAGTGGCTGCAGTCTGCTCAGATCTTTTTGAAAGAGTTTGGTCTGCCTTGCTGCAGCCCCCACCATCCTTCTGCTGAGGGTTTCTATCATACCACTGTGGCTGGGGACAAGGTGCTTTTCTCAGCAGATCTGTGGCAGGGCAGCTCGCCCAACCCATACTGGAAATGGGAATTTTTTCATTGCTCAACGGCACTGGCTGCACTTTGTGGGCTCTTCCCTCCTTCCTCTTGGGACACCATTGATTCCCCAACCAATTTGCCCTGGCTTTGGTATAGTGTTATGCCAATGAGTGTGAGACTGATACTGCCAGGGATGCATGGAATTTTGTTTACATTTCCTACTTTTTCCATGCCTCAGCTTTCTCCAAGTCACTCTGAACATATGAATTCAGTTGCTGTGAGGAAACGCTTCAGCAGTGGTGGCCATCAGGGCTTTTCAGTGACTTTATTCCCAAGTGCTGCCAATAGGATTTTATATTATTCAGCATAAACTTGCTTCTGTAATTCCTCTCCTGTTTATTAAAATATCGTGAACAGCAGTGGGATACGCTTCTGCGTTCTGCTAATTAGTGTCACTGTTGTTTTGGCTTCTCCCATTTTATCCCACAGATCTCATTTTGGCAAAATTTCAAGTGGCAAAGCAGGGGGATCTGGGAGGCTCTTGGCTAAGGGGATGTCAGGAGACACTTAGTGGAGTGCCTCCTTGGTGGTCACAAGCTGGAGGAGATAAATCTGAAACCTGAATAGGTTTTACTGTCATAAATTTGCTTGGTTTTCCTTTCTTTTTGCTAAGAAAGTGTCCATCTTTCTTTCAGAAACATGTTTTATTAACCAGCACACTTTATTTCTGGTGTCACTCTTCTCAGAGAAGTTTTATGGTGTCCCTCTGTGCCATTTCTGTTGTCTTCCCTGCTCCTTCTAAAAAACCGGACTTAAAAATGGAAATGCTCATCCCTCTCCTTCCGACTCTAAGTAATCATTTTGGGTATTGCACAATGTTTTTAATTAAACCCCTGATTTATATGTTTTTTATAATAGCTGTGGGTACTCCCCACTCTGGAGATGCTCATCTGGTTTGGTTGTAAATTACAATGCTTGCACACTTAACAAAATGCAGTCACACAGGGCTTTGACAGCACTGCTGGATATTCTCCTGAGCACATTGGGGTCTTCATTGCATCTTTAAAACATCTCTGTTGTTTGCTGGATTTCCAGGATATCTGGTGGGATAGTTATGTAAGAAGGAGCCTTCCTTTGCAGTTTTGGAAGGAGCAAACAGGAGAGCAGTAACTGTTGCCTTGTGTTTGATCAGCCTGTACTGAAAATATCTTCGGAGAAATGGGGAAGAAAAAGATGATGTTGACATTTGAGGAGATGCATCTCTCTGGGTTTTCTTGTTGAGTAGCAGCTGCGTGTTGGAGAACATGGAACACTGGGATGTCACCAAAAAAGAAAGGAGCAAGCCAGGTTCTGCAGACCAGGAAAGCTGCAGTTAGGGCTGTAGTTCAGCCAGGTGCTGAAACCACGTTTCTGATGCAAGAGATGAGATCTGTGAGAACATTCACGTGCTTAAACAGCTTGCTGAATTTGGATGTAAATACCACCTTTGGAAAAGCCCTGCAGGTTGAAAATCCAGTCTACAAAATAATGTCAGATTGGTGCATCTAACACCGCCTTCTCCTCTCCCCATGCCCTGTAGTATTACACTGACTTTAAAAAGGCATCTTCTATAGCTTAGTGGTTTGTGAAAGGCATTCATCAAAAAAAATTACTACAACTGCATAAATATGATGTTATAAAGGCTAATAGTTTCTCATGCTGGGAAGGTTTGTAGCACTCAGTATAATGTGCACAAACAGTATTTTACCAGCCTGATCCTTACGGGGAAGGCCGGTTCTACCTGATTTTTTTTTTTAAAAAGATCATCTAAAGTCATTACATTTGCAGATTCTCCCCACCATCTGTTTTCATGTCTGTAAATATGTAAGACAGGATGCTTGTTCTTTGTTCTGAAGGCACGTTAAGATCAATGCCCTTGAGCATGAACCCTCTTCTGACTGTCTAAAAATTTGTTAAAGGTATAGATCTTGATTACATTCTCTTAATCCAAGCCTTTTCTTTTAACCCAGCTCTTAAAAGGAAGTGTACATGACAGTACATCACACAATATCTCAGCCCTTTCCTGACATTTCTGTGGAAGTAAATGAAAGGTGTAAATTAAAAAAAGCAAGTGTTTGTGTCTCACTTTAACCTTCTGTTATGTTAAATGGCTTTATTGAAGAGTGCCGGCAGTGTTCTCAAAAACTTGGGAAAATCCACTGTGAGCCATGCAATTAGTTGCCTTGGGAGCTGAGTATGGAGTTCATGATGTTTGATGTGAAAATTACACGGACACGTCTAATTGGGTGTATTTGCACCACACAGGATACCAAATAAAGAGGTGAACTCTTTTCCCCCATTCCTTGCTTGTTTTCTTCTTTAGCTGAAGTGTTTACCTTGAACTCTTCCCAGTCAAGATACTATTTATCTAGGCATGTGGATCGATCAATAGGTCCACGTTTCACTGTGCAGATTCCAGAGAGCAGGGGGGGAAGAGAGGCAGAAATGGCATTAGGAGCTTGGAAGGATGAGGGGAGATGAACTTCAAGCTACCTCATGCTTCCCATTATCATTCCTGAGTTGTGACTTGCAGTGCCTATCCCAGCCCTAGAGCTCTACTCTTTCTGCAGGAGTCAATGGCTAATTTAGAGAGTCTCCGGCACCGCAGGATCCATTACTCATAATTTCTTTTAGTGGTTAAGTTTTGCAACATAAACATGTGAGCATGTTTTCTGCTGTGGCAGTGGTCTCCAGCGTTCATCATTCTCCAAGGCCTTTTCTGATGTCTCGCTTTCATGTTTCTTATTAGTGGTCTTCAAAATTAAAGAACGTTCAGTAAATTAGCAGCTGATAGCAGCTTGCGTTGTGAACGCACGTCTTAGGGTATCATTCACCACACTGAGAGATCTGCTAACAAAACCCAGAAACCCAAGCCACTCTCTTCTTTTCTCAGTATTATACCTCATGTCATCTGTTGGTGTATGTGGATGTAGCTGTCTTTTCCCTCCTTTCCCCCATTTAAACCTCTAGAAGCTTGAATTACTTATTGATCCTTAAACAATTTGGTTTCATTTCTCATTGGTTGCAGGTATAACTTGCCTGATGAATGCAACTAAACTGTGAGCACATTTTAAACAGTCTATGTTTTGAACAGTAATAAAGACTTAAAGTAAAACATTTTTCCAGTAATTTAGTACTCTCTTCAGTGCAGTTATTCAATTATTAGACCACAAAGGCATTCTGCAGTTTGATGTTATTAAGAAATATATTAGCAGAAAATACTCTGTTATCATCTAATGCTAATAATCAGCTGGTAGGAATTAGAAGAGAAGATGTGTAATTGGAATTCTTGTGGCTAATAAGATGTGAATTATGAAAAAACGTTTCCAGGAGAGAAATCTAGGTACTATTATAAGAAACTGCTATTTGCATTTTAAAACATTAGTAGGCACAGTGATGAGATCAGATTGATTTGCTTAAAATATCAACGAGGCACAATAATGGAGATTACTGAACAGCACTTTGATGCTGGGGCAACATCACTGGCTTGCACCCTTCTCTCATTATTTGCCTTTTTCTGACCTTTAGTGTAGCTTGTTTTTAAAACACTGGTGTGTCAGGGAAATATGTACTGAAGTGATAATTCAGGCCACCAGTTTTCTAATGGGTATCCTCCTCCTGACAATGGCTGGTGTGACATACCAGAGCAGTGTAAGGCTAGTCTCTCCTTTCTAGCAAAGGGATAGCTGTCTGTCCGTGTGTCTGTGCGAGGTGCCTCCAACTGGGAGTGTCTTTTCCTGAGCCATTTAAAAATAGATTATACCCTAAAACTGTGACCTTTGTTTGCCCTGTTACTCCTAGATTCTGCATAACTGTGTTATTAATGATTGTAAAATTATCTGCCCAGAGGTTTTTGTCTTTGACCCCTGCATCAGTGAATTCCACAGGTTGATTGCTTACCATTTACAGTAAGGGGAGGGAGAGATAAGGGCTTGTCTTTCTTATAGGGCACCTCCCTGTTTCTAGCCTAAATTTGACCTTTAGAAACCTAGTCATACTCAAATTTGATAAATAGGATTTTCTTCTGGAAGCTGAGAGTCTTCAAATGAGGCCATATTTAGAAGGCTGTGAGAGAGTAATGCGTAATGAGGTGATCTTGCTTTCCTAGCATGCACTGGCTTTGCAACACTCAGGAACAGTCTCCTAAATTCTTAAATTGGTTTTAATCTGTTGCTTTTGGCAGAGACTGGTGCTTTTGGGTTGGGGAGTTTGCTGAAGAGAGAAGGCAATATTAGAAGTGGTTTCTTTGGGAGTGATGAGCTCCCTGTAGAGATGGTTGGAAGCTCACAGCCTGAGGAACCACGTGGATGCAGCATGGTAGTGCAGGAGCAGTGAAGGCAGGACCCAGGTGAGGTTCAGTGACCTGCAGTGAAGGACAATGGTGAGAAACAAGTGAAGAGCATTGCTCAGGTAGGAATTGAAGTAAGGATGTCCTGAGAGCTCACAGGGAGTCTATCAGATCAATTTTGAATGTCTACAGAAGATGGTTTAAAATGCTGGAAACTGCAACAGATCTGCGCTAGGCAAAAAAGGGAAAGCCAGATGAGAGGACAAGAGGTGAGCAGAGGAGCAACCTCCATATTTGTGCAGTTCACAAGATTTTCTGCCACTTCAGAATCCTGAGAATCCAGTTAAACTCCCAGGCAAGCAAGCAGTGATTAATTTTTCTGCATCTCAAAGTATATATTATCACCTCTGATTTAATTATCAGGTTCTTGATTTTAGTTGCATAGTTGTCTCAGATGCTAGGAAGCAATCTAACTGGAAACTGTAGATTCCCAAGCATTTAAAGTAGCTCAGCCAATGATACCATTGGAAGAGTTATCTCTTGTCCTCTGCCTTGTGCTTGCACATATGTGAACCACATTGGACAACTGGACTGTTAAAACACTTTTCACTTCTTTTTTTTTTCCTCCTCCCAAATTAATTTGAACCCTACATAAGCTCATCTGGTCACTAAGGCAGATCAGGTGCTTTTGCTGATAAAAACAGTGAGGACAAAGTAAGTGAGAAAGTGGAATAAGTGGGAAAAAGAGGGACTGAGATGTTATTGTGGGCTTACAATGGCTTTAAATGGGAGAAACAATCTAGCTTTTCTCCTTCGTTGGGGTTTATAATGTTTGCATTTTAAGAGGCTACTATATTCAGCAGTATTAAGAAGAACTGAACAGTACCCCCTGCTTTCAGAGCAGATCCTTTCTAGCCAGTTTTAACAACATTTTCCAAAGATATGTGAACTGTTAAAAGGAGGTGTACCTGAGTCTACTGGACACTGGACTTGGTATTTTTGTAACTCTCGGAAAACTTGTAACCTTTCCCTTTTGCTTCAAAAGAAGAAATCTTCTGTGACCCAGACCCTGCTGAAAACTCTTATGGAAGGGTCTCAGATCACTACTTGCATGCTTAAGAGTCAAAACTGATAGAAGAAGGGATTGTATTCATGCATCAAAACGTGTTTGAGGACACACATTAGAAAACTGGTCTAATGAGAGAATGGTAGTGGCTGTCGTGGAAGAGGGTGTTGTTTCATCAAGACATGATGGAATATGGATATTTGATTTGTCAGTGTTAGATTTATTATTTTTTAAAGACTTCAAAGCTGTCTTAAACCCATGTAAGTATCTGCAGAAGCAATAGGAGGTTTCTTTAGAAATGTGGTAAGTAAATTCCAGTCCCCTTCAGAGGCTTCTCTTGTTGTGTCTTTCTCTGCTGTCCTTCCTCTGCCTCAGCTCCTTTCTTCTAGGGAGAAAATTTAGATGCCTTTGCCAAGAAGTGAAAGAACATTTTTTACTTAAAAGATTGGGAGTACAATTATCTCTCCCCTCCAGCACCCTGGGCTCCAGTTCTCTGGGTGCAGAATTTTGGTGGTTGTTTCCCCCTCTTCATGGGTGGGTTTTGGTTTATTTCTTTTTTTCCTTTGCAATAATAATTCTTTTTAATATATCTTTAATAAACAAGATTAATTTGAGGAGAACTTGAAATGATGCTGTAGACAGCAGACAGAATGCCATGTCCTAAATCACTTCCTCTTGTCATGTAGATAGTTTTATCAGATAAAAGAAATGTTGCTTTCAGCATTGTCTGTTTTATTGTTGCACACATGTGCATACACACCCATACACAGTAATACCTGTTCTGGCCAGGACAATGGGAATGTAGCAGCACTGAGATAAAAACCCAATAATTGGTCTTTTTAAACCTTTTTTTTTTTTGGTCTGGAGTTTTATATGCAGATCTTTTTCTGTGCAGCATAATATTCTATTTGAAGTGGAACTTAGCTCTTAGTTAACACTGAAAGTGATAAGTTGTCTAAAGCCCTGTTTAGACAGACAGAGCTTATTTGGCATCTGCATTAAGCTGTTTGACAAAATGTTTCGAATGTAATTAGTTCACATCAAAGGTGTACCACCTTCTGTGGTGGGTAAGACAGATGAGAACTGCAGATACTGAGATCAGCATGACCTGACTGAGGGCCTTGCAATTTAAGGTTTTACTGTTTATTACATTTTATGTTTTAAACAAAAAAAAAAAAAAAAGAAAGAAAGAAATAAAAAAAAAGATAAACACTCTAGAACAGGATTTTTCTAGTTTCTTTAATGATTTTCTAAGCTCTTCCAGTGTCTCAATTGTGCAAGCTTTTCACTAGTTGTGCTCTTCTCATACCCTAAGAGATCAGTGGCCTCCAAGAAATAACATTGGGGTTTTTTTTCAGTATGGCAAAACAGATATGTGGAAATGTGCTGTATTTAAAGCATTTTTCTGAGAATACAATAATAAAAATAATGTCCTTCTGTATACTGTTCCCAGCGATATTTTTTGATCCATATTTGCCCAATTTACACATTTTAGTTTTCAGGATTTTCCCCTTGGACTGTTGATTTCAGACCAGTCTGAGGTCTGAAATCTGAAGCTAAATTCCCCCTGATTCTTGCATTGCTATTATTGAACACTGCAACTAGGGGTGGCAAAGAGGAAAAGTGTGAAAATATCTATGTTAAGATGTATTTTTTCCTGTATGATATCTCCACGTCAATGTTGTTACTTCAGAGCTGTTATTTCAGAGCCTTCAAGCAAATTTTTATCTATCAACTGACATCTGTATGAACAGTTATAGCACAATAAGAAATATTCCCCACTCTACCAGCCAGTAATCAACACTTCTGTTTAATAACATGGAAATTAGAGAAGGATTGTTTCCTGAACTCGTTTTCTGTCGTTGAGTAGCTATGGGGTAGTACCAGCAAGAGTTAAATGCTGTGAGCATGTAGACTGTGTTTTTCAAAAGGACAAGTGATGATGAACACCTGACTTGGGAAGCTTGGCAGAAAAGAAGTGTTCAGTGCTCTCTGAAGATAAACTGCATTTAATAGCAGTTTAGAGTTAGGAAGTACTGAGAATTAGGACAGTGCCAAGCATCAGCTGAGGTGCAAAAGCTCAGCTGGTGCTTGATACCTCCTGAGCCTCAATCGTTTCAATTGCACGTATACACCCTTTATTTTAAGGTTGGTACTTCAAAATACTTATAATGGCCATCTTGGTATGAAGATGCTCCAAATAAGTTGTTGAGTACACCTAACAGGAAACGTATGTGTTGAAAAAGACAGAGTTTTGTTATGTCAATGATTTTTCTGGATCATACTGCTCTTTTAAAAGCGTAATGATTCATGGAAGGTGGGAGAAGGCTTCGCCAGAGCTCCATGTAGCATTTGGCATTATTCCTGAGCAAGAATTTTTTTTATGTGGTTTACTATGTATAATAAACGTGTAATTAGTATGATTTGGGGACTGATAAGTTAAATGGTGAGGAACAAGTGGTAGCAAAGCTCTATTTAAGCTGTTAAAAGAAAATAAAAGAAAGGATTCATCTAGTGCTAGGGAGAAGTGATCTACCTCTCATTTATGTAAAATTAGCTTCTTTCTTAGTGTGACTCCGTATTGATTCTGCTGTAGAGAATTCATAAAACCAACAGTATTTTGGAAACACAGCATTTAACATTTAAAGTATGGAGAAATGGTAGATTATTATGATTTGGTGTTCTTTTTGGTTATCTAATCAAGGATAAAATGTTTTGGTTTTCTAACTTCTGATAAGCTTGGAGATACTGGACTTTGAAACCTCTCCCTAAATCATAACTGGGGCATTTTCTGTTGGTGTGGTTTTTTTTTTTTTTTTTGTTAAATCAGAACCCAAAAATACTTGAATATATTTGGGAGAGATTGGTTTGTTTTTTCATTTTTTTTTAATGAGTGGCACAGGGGGCTGGCAAAGAGGCTGTTTAAAGTTTGTGAGAAGTTCAGACTATTCGAGGGGCAATATGCCAACACAGGTGGGATGGACAAAGTAACCAAGGGCTCGCATCAGCCTCAGCAGGTACATGTTGGTGTGAGCACACATGCTTTGCCTGGCTCCGTATGTGCTTACAGTTATATCTGCAAGATTATAGATGTATTATCCATTTGTATATACTTGCTGAATTGAAGACTGAGCTCATTTTGGTTTTTCCTTCTTTTCCTCTCAGAGCCTCTTCCACATCCACACATGCACACGCTTCTCTCTTTGAGGTCTTTCCCCAAACTCCTCCTACATCATTTTCTGTAGAAACTGGGAGCACAAATAAAAGTCCATTTTAATCCCTCCTTACCAGGTAAGTGAGAGAAACAATGGGTGGTTTTATGGCAGGCCCTTCAGCCCCTGTGGGTAGGAAATGAGTCATTACCACGATGAAGAAAAATGAGAGACCTCAGCCATAAATTCACACTAATCTCCCATTGTCAGTCTCTCAGGTATGGTTAGTGACTCAGCATTATTTTTACAAATGGGGTACCATGCCCTTAGTGGCCTGTCAGATGCCGAATTTCTCCTCTCTTTGTTCAAAGGTCTTTGGGTGGATGGGAGGGATGGGCTTCCTTTCTGTAGTGCAGAGCCCATGCCCAGCCCCACTGCTGGTCCCACCATCCATGTTCCTAGCACATACACTGCTGTTCCTCTTCCAGTTTGCCACAGAGACCCACCACTACCAGGGTTGCTTCTCATTGTGAACACCTTACTGGTCTTTCAAGTCTTGATGCCACTCACCCAATGATATCCAAGCAGACAATGCTACCGTCTTCTGCTCTTTGAGGACATCCTTCTTCAACTACCCTCCTGCTCTTCTGAACATTTGCTTTGCATTTGGTAGAAAAAGTTAAAAAAAGGAAATGAAAAGGTGTTTCTCAGTGTCTAGGAAAGGTAAATGTTTCAGAAGTTACCCTCCACCCATACATACATATAAAAAAACAAATAAATACTGTACAGATATACATAGGAACATCTGCATAAGTATTTATATGTATACTTTTCCATTCTGATGCTGCACAGTCTGTCTGGTGAGGATTTGGAAGGCAGCATACCCACCCAGAGTGAGTTGGCATTGAATCCTGGACAGCGTTTCTCTGTACATCAGCTCAAGCCCATAATTCCCTGAGGGAATTATGGTGGTGATTCATCAAGCTGTGTTATTTTTTTGTCTGTGAATGTTATGAATATCTAGACTTGAATTCCTGTGCAACAGCACCTCTTAAGAATTAATTCTGCCCCTTCATTTGCAAACTTTTGCTCCAGACTTGTCAACCTTAGGAAAGATCTGTGTCTGTGCATGGACAAACAGGAGTGTTGTGTGACCATAAAGGTGTCTGGAGTTAATGATATCTCTCGTCTGCAGTCAGGGTAGAGGCCTGAAACATGAGCAATGTTCAGGGTCCGTCCTTGGAGTTTCCAGAGCAGGATTGTTAATGGCTTCTAACCCTCTTATAAGTCTAAATGTGACTTCTGCTGACAGACAATGAGCATCCCATAGCTTTGAGTCTATTCGTCAACATTTTGTCTCTGTTGGCTGGGAAGGGACTGTTTTTGCTCTAAATTAGCAAGATGATAACATAAAAAGTCCTGTCCTTGCCATCTGTAACAAAGCAGAATGAAGTATTCCAATACTCTGAGTTCTGCTTGCAGTGCCAAGGCGAGTCACATGCAGTCAGCTGGTGTGTCTGCTGTTTATTTCCATGAGGAATAAAAAATAGTTTATAAGTCCTAACTTCTTCACATTCTGGCTACTAGGTCTGAACACAAGTATGTCAGGCTTTTTCTGCAAATAGCAATCTCCTAGGATGTGAAACATTGTTAATCTATCTTAAATAATTCAATAGTATGTCAATATTCCACAACTCCCTCTACTTGGAGTGACAGGTCTGTTCAAATTAGTAGCCCTGAAGAATAAAGAATATTCAGGACATGCTTTTATCTCAGGAAAGACAGAGCTCGGTGCAGCTGCATAAGTTTTTAAAGTAGCAGTGTGAACACCAACCTGCTACCTGGATGACAAGTAATTCAAGCATAAATGTTGTCACTTGTAGAAAAGAAGTGGTATATACATTTTGTACCCAGTTAGTAGTCACTGGGAGTTCTCTGTATGCACATTATATTCTGTATTTTACATATGCAGGCAGGATATACAACATAATGTGTGAGTGGATTCTGTGGAATGCTGTTTTCTATTTGAGTTCTAATTTATTTGATCAAAACCTTTAGGTTTCTTTCAGGCCGATCATGTGATGAGCTGAGGCAGGCAGACTTGTTGCTCAATGTATTTTCTCTGTGACAAGCTGGAGATCTGTTAATTGGTAAAAATAGCCCTGACTCCATGCTCCAAGCTGCTGGGGAACAACTAGTGTTCTTCCCTTTTCCAGGTTACGATCACCATAATTAGAGCAACAACCATAGAAGTTAAAGTGGGGTAAGACACTCTCCATCTTCCTTTTCATTATTCTGACAAAACAGGATTCCTTGCTGTGGTGTATTTTTATCTATATTGTAAAATCTACTTTTACATTTCTGAAGAAACGGAGATGAGGGTGTCCTTTGCTAAGCTATGGCCCATTAAGGATGTTTTCTTGGTACTTTTAGGTTTTTACTTAAACCTGGCACTCTGATGTCCTGTTCCGTTGGGTAACCCTTCTCCGTCCAGGTGTTCACATCTTTTTGTTATTTGCAAGGATGAATTGATTAATTTGGGTGCAGGAAGGTGTAGCAAGGCAGGGCTGCCCTTTGTTTAACCCAGTGGTGCCAGCTAGTCTGGGTCAGAAGCATGACTAAACTCTAGCTGAGACATTTCTGTGGCTGATCAAGATGTTAGGGCAACACCCAGAAAAAAAGCCCAGGCTAGCTTGGCAGTGTTGTCTTAAGACTTAAAGTGCACGTGCTGTTTTCATCTCAGGCGTGTAACCTTCCCACTCTGCAGTGGGGAGTCGGGCCAAAGCACCCTCCTCCTCATCCTTGGCCTTGTGAAGCCTTCCTGTGAACACACTGGTGTGTTCAGCGCAGCAGACACGTTTGCCCACAGGTCTCGGGAAAGTGGCAGGGAAAGTGGCTGCATGTGTGACCCTTCCCTTCCTAGAAGATCCCACAGGCTGACTATGTGTTTGTCTTCCTTGCAGACGTATAGTTTAGAGTGATTGTCTAGTGCCACGTGCAGTAACTAAATGATAACTTAGCAATAACTGCATACAGTTTCTGTCACCTGGGCAAAGTGGATAGGCTAAGAATAGCTGATTCTGGAGATAAACCCAGAGTCTTGGGAGAGGGTCCTAGACTCCACACATACCGTTGTCTCCTGGCTATTGGGAAGGGTCTTGTGGCTTGCCTATACAGTCTGCTCAGCTGTCAGTACTTTGGAGCATTCTGAGTTGAGCTTTCTGGAAAAGGAGGCAATAGATTTGTTGCTGTTACAGCTGTAATTATTTATAACCGTATTTGTCAAGTATACCTTTTCTACTACCCCTTTTCATTTGGATATGCATAATACCCTGCCTGGGAAAGGGCCCTGAGCCAAACAGGAGCTTTTGGGTCAAGCATGAGCAGACAGACCAGCATGGGTGACACTGTAGTGGAGGTCTTCAGACAGCTGGAAGAAGGCTTGTGTTCCCAGGCACTGGTACTCGTGGGAGACTTCAACTGCCCCAGTGTCTTCTGATGAGAAAACATAGCAGAGGATAAGCAGTCCAAGGGGTTTCTGGAGTGCATCAGAAACAACTTTGACACAGGTGGCTGAGAAGGTGACAAGGGGAAAGGTTCAGCTGGACCTCATACTTGCAGATAAGGAAGGACTGATTTGGGAAGTGATTTTTCTGGGCAGCAGCTGCTGCAGTGACAAGGAGGTGCTGGAGTTCTGGACTCCAGAAGTTCTGGACTCCTCATTCAGCAAGGAGTGAGAAGGGCTAAAAGCAGGATCACAACGCTGTCTTTCAGGAGAGCAGACTTTGGCCTGCTATAGAATCTGTCTTGAAGAATCCTATGGGATATAGTACCAAAGAGGTGTCCAGGAAGAGATGGTTGATTTTCAAAAAGCTCAGAACTGGCCCATCCGGACAAGAAGTCAGTCAGAGGTGGCAGGAGGCATGCATAGATGAATGATGAGCTGCTGACATAAAAAGGAGGAATACAAGCAGAGAAAACAGGGACTCCAGGAGGAGTATAAAGAGGCAGTGTCCAAGCATATGTGGATGGAATTACCAGTCTGGAGTTGAATGTCATGAGTGATGTTAATGATGATGGTAAAGACTTCTACAGGAACATCATGAACAGAAGGAAGACTAGGGAAAATGTGGACCTCCTGCTGAGAGGGGCAGGGGACATGGAGATAAAGGATGTGGAAGAGACCGGAGTATTCAACGTCATCTTTGCCTCTGTCTTTACTGGTAAGATTTACCTTTAGGAATCTCAGACCTCTGAGACCAGTGGGAAGGTCCAGAGCAATGAAGACACCTTGGTGGAGAAGGTCCAGATTAGAGAACGTGCCATAGTCATTGGTGCCGAGGAAGCTTGTCATTGCAAGGCGACTCTTGGTAATCTTTGAAAGGCCACATCAATCAAGAGAGGTTCCTGAGGACTGGAAGACAGCTTAATGTCATTTTTACCTTCAAGAAGGGCAAGGAGGAGGATGTGGGATACTACATACTGCTCAGCCTCATCTCAGTCCCTGGGAAGGCAATGTAGCAACTAATCCTAGAAACCATTTCTAAACATGTTAAGGACAAGAATGGGACTAGGAGTAGTCAGCATACATTTATGAAAGATAAATCACACTTAACCACTCTGAGCTGACAGATGTACTGCATAAGGGAAGAGCAGTGAATATTCTCATAACCTTGGTATGACTTTTGACACTGTCTCCTGTACTGTCCTCATAGACAAGCTGATGAAGCCTGAGCTAGATAAGTAGCCAGTGATGTGCAGAGAAACAAGATGAACTGCTGGATGGAAAGGGTTGTGATCAGTGGCCCAGGGTCCAGCTAGAGGCTAGTCAGTAGTGGTGAATCCCAGGGGTCAATGTTAAGCCCAATAGCATTTAAAGTCCTCATTAGTGACCTAGATAATGAGACACAGGCTTGGAGATAGTACAAAACTGAGAGAGGAGTGCTGGGAGACCAGCAGGTGGGTATACTACTATTTAGAGGAGCTTCAACAGATTGGAGATCTCATCAAGTTCAAGAAAAGGAAACGTGGAGTTACGCCTCTGGGGAACAATAACCCCATGAATAACCTTCTTGTTGTGAAAAAGGTCAATGTTATCATGGACTGTGTTAGGCAGAGTGTTGCCAGCAGTTTGAGGGAGGTGATCCTTCTCCTCCACTACGTCCTGGTGACATCTGGAGTGCTGAGTCCAGTGCTGGGCTCTGCAGTACAAGAAAGGCATGGACTTAATGAAGCAAGTCCAGCAAAAGGCCACAAAGGTGATTAAGGGACTTGAGCATCTTTCATGTGAGAGAAGGTTGAGAGAGCTGGAACTGTTCAGCCTGGAGAAGAGAGGGCCCAGGGAGATCTTGTCAATGTATATAAATACTTAATGGAGAGAGTAAAGGAGATGAAGCCAGGCTCTTTTCGGTGCTGCCTGGTGACAGGGCAGGAGGCAATGGACATAGATTGGAATACAGGATATTTTATTTCAGTGTAAAAAGCGGCATTTTTTTTTTTACTGTGAATGTGATCAAGCACTGAAACGGTTTCCCAGAGAGATTGTAGCCTTTCCATCCTTAGAGGTATCAAAACCTGACTGGACACAGCCTTGAGCAACCCGCTGAAGCTGACCCTGCTCTGAGCAGGGCATTTGGACCAGACCAGAGGTCCCTCCAACCTCAGCTATTCTGTGATACTATAATCCTGCTAGCTGTTTGAACATGTAATTGTTGACCTTGTGATGGTCAATACTAAAGCAATGGTTGTGTTTCCCTTCAAACTAACAGTCCTAATTTGTTTATGCTTGCAACTATTATATTAAGCCACAGTACAAATGACCTCCTGAGAAGAGGTAACTGAAGCTTTTACTGAAAGAATATGTGCTTGTTGGCTCTATGCCGCCGCCTTCTGTGCTTGGAGAAAATAAGGGGGCTACTGGTTTATTTATCTGGACTTAATATCTTCCTGTATTTTGTTGACCTTAACTCTCCACTTTCTAATGAAGCTCGAAGACGCTCATGAGCTGAATTTATTAATGCTTTCTTTTGTTATGGAATGATTTACTTCTGTTTAAGCCCTTATCTCTTGCCCTTTGGAGTTCACATGTATTCCTAAGGAGGAACAATGAATGGGTGAATATTTCCTGCTCTAGGTGTGTGCAAGCATTTCTCCAAAAATTAAGTTTGGGCGTGGAAGTGAAGTGAAGTTGTTAAGCCAGAATACCCTCTTTTAGCTAGCAAAGATTTTTTTATGGGGTTTGACAGCTTTAAGGAATTCAGGCAACATCCTAAATTCACTGGAGTAGCTGTTTACTTTCTGCCTTGTCAGCCCATGAACTGGTGATGAAATTTCCCCAACTTCTCATTGCTCAGAGTTATTGCTTGAGATCCTGTTTCAGATTTACTCTTGATTCTTGAAATTTACTCTTTTCTTCCCTAATTTTTCAGTCCTATTAATGTTCACAAATGAATCCAGTTATTGTTTGACTTCATTCCTAATCGACATTGGACTCCTGGCATTGCGATTCCAAACTGTAATCTTCCTTACGGCATGAAAGTAAGGTATGTCTTGCCATTTTGAGGGACTGATGTTGATAAAACATGGCTTAAATCTAGTCATGACACAGGTGTACTTTTTAACCTGATGCCTTTTTTAATATTATGAGTTTTATTTCAGTGCTGCATAGTTCATACAGTCCAGAAATCTCAGGAGAATTCAGGGACCAGACTAAATGATTTGCCTACCTAAGAATTTGTTTGGAAAACATGCTGTTAGTGAAAAGTGTAACTACATGAGGAGTATGAAGAAGAGACTTTTCTGTGGGAGCGCAGAGAACGATGAGACAACATGTAGGGCCCCCTTCATATTATTTGGAGTGGCCCTCTGTTTTAATCCATAATATTGGAAGATGATCATGGATATTCCCACAGTTATCGATTAATAATCTCCCATGTTGAATCACGATTATTATGTGCCTTCCTCTGCCTTCATTCTGTTCTGTATGAGTCACTGTGAGTGAGAATTTAGCCCTTAATCAAAATGAGTAGAAGAAGATGACATGTAGGATTTGGATGGGAGGTGTTCTTGTGTGATGTGACAGCGGAGGTCATTCTGTGCGTCACAGGATAATTTCCTTTGGAAGAAAACTCTGGAGGTCATCTGGCCCAGCGCCTCATGCTCACAGCTATGCTTTTCAAAGTGCTAGCTTTCACTTAAGGAGGGAATCATTGGCTTGGAGCTGAGAGGCTCAGACCCACTGCTGGCTTTAGCAAGGGAGTGAACCCACTGAGCTGGTGGAGTACAGTAACTTGTGGGCTTGGAACTGTCTCACCTATAGCTGTTTATGAGAGCAAGACTGTTCTAACAGACATGAAGCTGAAGCTCATTTCACACTGGCATCTCCAAAGCTTTCAGGAGGTGGTGACTTCATGACTGTGGCTGATAAACAAACTTGGCTTTTATGAAAATAGACTGATGGTCTGGCAGGAATTCCAGCCTGTTCAAATGGGTCTGCTCCTGCCAAGCAGCACGGCCACTGCTGCCTGGGGAGGGTGTGTCCCTTCTGCTCCCTCCCAGCCTTCACATTTCCCTGCTTCTCCACCATCAGATGGTAAATACTTCTCTGCACATAGCATTAAGGTAGGTAAATCAGTTGTGCAAATACTGCCAAGTAAGTAAATACAGTAGAAAATGGAACATTCACTTCCTTTTGTTTAGTTATCGATACAGATTTAAAGGCAAGTCACACTAAGTAATTGTGTTTAGGTCATTAAACATGGTTTAATAATGACCATAATAGGGTGTGTCCTGAGACAGGAGGCAAAACAGTGCACCTACAATTGCCTAAGAGCAGGTTATTTCTGATAACAAACCTATCTTGCTGGGATTAGTTCAGAGGAGGGCAGGTTGATGAACACCCTCTTTTGGACATATCCATATTATCCTGCTGCTTATAATTTAAGACCCTTAAAATATAAAGATCTTTTCAGCACTATCTCTGTTTACCAAGTTAAACACTGAATCAAATCTCTCTTGACTTAATGATTGTGGATTATGTGCAACATATGACTGGAAAAAGGAAGATTCTCTACACCATAGAGTATAAAGTTCCTAATCATAGTACAACGGGGTAGTTTTTCCAGTATAAGCCAGCAGTGAATATTCTTCATTTTGCATGCTGGATCAAGATTATTTTTGGATGGAAAAAAAAAATGTGCAGAGTTATAGTGTTAAGCAAGCAAATCTTACAATACTAATTAAAATACAAATATGGCTGCTTTCTAAACTTCTCAGGGATTTTTAATCTTCGAAACCAGTCTCCGCAGAGATGGATTAGTGAGGAGAGAACAGATGAAGCAATCAAAGGTGGCAGATAAATGCAATTTATCATGTTTCCACAATTTATCACCTAATTATCCTCTTCATTGTCCGTGTATGCGTCTATACGTGTATGTTTATATAATGTGTATGAGTATTAAATGTGTTTATGGAATGATACCGCTCCTGGGTTTTCCACTGCGTGTTCTATAAACTGCTGGGAGTGAGTGACATGCTTTCTCTTTTTTTTTTTTTTAACAAATAAGAGTAGTATGTGAACTCCACCAGCCATAGCTACACCAGAGTGCATTGCTGACATGCCAGCCATTTTGTAGACGACATGACCTAAATGGAGTTGAGATACAATCCAAATCTCTTAAATTCATATAATGAAATCTCATAAACCTGATAAAATATATGATTCTCTTAAATCATGAAGCCCTTTTAAAATGTAGCCCATCATTTCTAGACTGTGAGTTCCTGCGTGATGGCAATCCTTTCCTGTCAACTGGTTTTGTGACTGAACTGGTTAAGACCAAAATCCAGCTCCTCAGCTGTGTGGCTTTCCTGGTTGAGATGGTTCTTTATAAGCCAGGATACAAAGTTCAGCTCTTAACTGGGCCCAGTCCTAATCCTTTAGTCATACAATGACTTTTCCATTTCTCGAGTCCAATAATATAACTGTGACCTCACTTCTACATGGCACTTGAACGGCTTGTTTTTCCATGTTGGACTGTGGTTTACATGTTTCAAGAGGACCTTTTAGAAATTAGCGAATCTTTATAAGCAGATAACCTAGTAAGACTCTGTGGGTTTTTTGAGTTAAAAAGCAGTGTATGAGTTAAGGTTCCCCACCCATTATCCCATTCTTGTTGGTTCTATACAGGTCTCCTGTATCTTACGGTGTGCTGTCATTTCTACCCAAGGCCTATTTAAAACTTCTTTTTTTTTTGAAAAGTTGAGGCAAAGACATTTCCACATGGAAACAATCTGTTATGACTTGCTTTTAATCCATCAGGGTCCCTCATGGAGTAGTCAGATAAGATTGGAAGAGTGCATCTCGTGGCACCTCTAGGAATGGCTCAGCAAGGATGTGGCTCATGGTTCCATGTTGAAGGACTGTCCACCCCAGCTGTGGTGGGCTGCAGCATACAGCCCTAAGAGAGGAGGTACATCACTCTTAGAAATGAGTGCAAGAGCTGTGCCTTTCCTGGAAAGGGTGAGATGCATTTATGAAAAAAATGTACTAAATGAAATTAATGAGCCCAGTATTCAGGTATCCAATGAAGGACAATAAGGGATATTTAGTTGACTTCAGATTTGTCTTTCCCTTTGCAAAGTCCAGGTTTTGATTTATTCTTTTACTGTCTTGAATTTTAATCTCTAGAAAAATTCTTCTAAAGAAAGGGAGGGATGAGAGAGAGTGTCAGTGGCATCTCAGCCTCTTCATCCTGCTCCCAATCTGCAGTCACCCTCAGCCTGACAAGCTCTTCACTCAGCTCCTCAAGTCCAGGCCCCAGTGTCAGTCTCTCACCTCTTAGGAAAACAAAGTTGGCAGGGAGATAATGTTGGATTTAACATGATCTGCAGGATTGAGGTCAAGGGTGATCACGAGGGCCTTCAATCAGTAGACGTTCGTTTGAGCGTGTCATCACTGCCGGTGGTTTTCAGATCAGGCTTGTGCTTACAACAAGCTGAAGGGACAGGTGAGAAACCTTTTCACATCAGGCAGGAAAAAGCTGCTGCGTTCTCCTGGCCAGAGAAGGATAAATATGGCTTGAAAACAGAGGTAAATTGGTTGCTGGCCTTTGCTCACTAAGAGAAGGAGAGCAGACACCGCGCTTCCCTTCGTGCCGGCGAACACGATGCTGTTTGTATAAGTGGCTAGGGTGACCCCTGTGATTCTTTTTGAAGATCTATTTCCAGCTTAGAAAGAGAGGAGGAAAACCAGCAGCAGGACGTGAGTGGCAGTGCTGCCAGACCAGACAGTGCAGCATGAGGCTCGTGCAGCCCCGGGGTGGGATGTTGGTGTCAAGTATCTGCAACCAGCACATGTGGGCCCATGATGCACATGACTGTGCTCAGACAGCAGTATCCTCAGGTACTATGAAAAACCCAGGGCTACCCTGAAGACAGATAGATGTGAAATGATAGCAGTTAAACATTTCTCCCTTGTCCCACCCTTTTTATCTGAGAAAGCATAGCGTTTACAGGGACTTGTTGCTGCCCAGAGGAGGGAATGGGAGCCCTGAATGTGAAGGAGGAAGACAAGTTTAAGAGGAGTTTGAGTTTAAGCTCTTCCTCTTCCTTCCTCACTATAAAGCATCATGAGGGTGATGTCTTCCCCATTGTCTGTCCTGGAGGAGCTGGAGGGGTGGACCCCAGCACAGCCCTGCTGCTATCAGTGCTGCTGGCTGCCTGTGTGCTGCATGTATGGCTTGGTGCTCTGCTGCTTCTACTCCTTCAGTTCTTTCATATTTTCTTCTAAGCAGATATAAATATCCCTGATGAGAGAAGAATAATCCCCTTTCCCAGAGCTGTTTCATGCAAACTAAATGGGCTTCAGAGCTTTTTAAGTCTTGTGGTTTGGCTTGGCTTAGGGGTGGGTGGAGGAGGAGATTGGCAGATTTAGGTGACCATGGTAGGAGCTGGAAACAACAGTGGACATCTTGTCCCTAGAGCACCCTGTCACTGGCATGACTTGGACATGCTTGAGTAAGTGTGGTACAACACGTCTGCTGTTGGTTCTGCTCAGGAAAGTAATGGCAGTCTTCAGCAGGTAAATTCCTCTGTAATCTAATTCTTCTCTATGTAATGACTGGAGACCTGCCATTTCAGCTGAGCAAGAAATTTAGGTAATTGATCCCAGTGTATAAACCAAGGAAAGGGAGGAAAAGCAGAGGCAGAGAGTAAAGAAAACATCAACAGCCGATTTTGTGTTGTTTCTGATTTTTGTGTTGTAAGAGTGAAGCAGATTTCCATCTGGAAATGGAAATGTTGTGAGTTGGAAAGGATATCTGGAGTATTAAAACAGCAGGCTGTGAATCAAGGAGGTCGTTGCCCTTTTTGACTCTAGTTGTGTCACTTAACCTTGTACTTGCAATAATGGAAGTGGTTGGTCCCTATGCTGCTGAGGTGCAAAAGCATCCTTCATTATCTGAAAAGGGAAGCAGAAGACCCCATAAGATTATTCTTAATCATACAACCACCAAATTCTGTGTAACAATGTGTTGTGGGTCTACTCTGAGCTAGATTTGTTCAAGTGTTAAATCTACTGCTAAAGAAATTAGTCAGCTGCAAGTAGGGCACTGTGTGAATTTAGTGAAGAAAACCTTTGGACTTGAAGGAGGAGGATTCTTTGGCTTTTTTTAGCTGGGCCGTAACGGCAAGGGGAAAAATAATAAATCCTTGTTTTCTTTGTGTGTCACTATGAGAATCACTCCAGTGATTTTCCATGCCACATTAGTAGATCAGAAATGGTCAAAGTGCAGTCAGCCCTCCTCTGTCCCTAATGCTGCCATAACTCTGCACTGGAGGTGTTTGCATGTGGCCTGTGCTCAGCAACGACCGCACTGTGCAGCAGCCAAGTGCTCAGTGACCTCCTTCCGCTTGCTCCCATTGATGCTTCACGTTAATAGGCAGAGAGGAAGACAGGAGTTTGGCCAAGCACAAACCAAAAGAGAGAGGAGGGGAAAAAAACCAAACCAACTGAAAAAAAAAAAAAAACCCAGCCTATGCTGTAGTTACGCCAAAAACAGACGAAGAATGGGAGCCACAACCAGGGTGGTCAAGAAATGAGCTGGCGAGCGATGGGTCGGCTGCAAATCACGTCAATCTCCAAGAAGCTCAGCCAACAAGAGCTTGTGTTTGTACTGGTTGTGTGGCTGCACATACCAGAAGTGTGGCTGTCCTTTTCTCTGGGGATAATGACTAGGTGGAGCAGCTCAAATATGTGAATGATATTCTTGGTGTTCTTAGCCAGGAAAAACAAAACCCTGGAGAAGCATGCTTGGTGTTAGAATTCTCTGTCTTTATTAGTGGTGGTGGAGATTGCTAACAAGTGCGTGAGATGCTCCAGGTAGATGACAACATGGGGCTGGCACCTTGGAAACCTACAGAGTGCACTGAGGAAACAAAGGTTTTTTATGAAATGAGTGGAAATTGCTGGAGACCCTTGGATTGGGTACTGATGGAGACCCTTGATGACCCTGTGCCCTAGCTGATACAATGAGCAGGAAAAGAGCAGTGGCAAGTAAAGGAGTGAAACATTAGTATTTATCTCTGGTGTGGCTGGATGGGATAATACTTAGTCGTGTGGTTTGCAATCCAGTTTTCATGAATTACATTTCTGAGCAGTACAATAGATAACCCCCCTTCTTCACTTGCTGTCTGGAACATGATATATTTTCCACGACTCCCACGTAAATGGTTTTTTTTGGTGGCAGATTGCATGTTGAAGCACTGGAAGATGAAAGCGCCAAATATTTGCTTTAGAAAAACACAGTGAAAGATTCTCTCATCCTCCTTACTCAAACTGCATCAGCCAGAATGCCATTAACAAAAATGACTCTCTGTAGTTTAACTTATTGGCACCCCCTGGGCATCATTAAGACGCCTTTTTTCCCCTCCCGTCTTTTCCAGGAGAGGAGGCATGAAGGGAAGTTAATGTAGCACTGTGGTGGCTTGTGCTTGAATCCCACTTAGTATTGTGGGATAAGTCTCCTCTGCAGAGTGCAAGTTGAACAGAGAGGCAGTTCTTTCCTGAGGCCCCAGCTACTCGTCAAATCAGGGTCTTCAGTAAGTGCAAGGTGGCTTCAATAAGTAAAAAGCATCTCAGAATTAAGGAGCACCAGCTGTCTGTGTGACCTTGGACCAGAGCCCACCTCACTCCATGCCTCAGTTTGCCTATATAGGCAATATAAATAAAGCTGGTGAGATATCACACAGTTGCCAAAAATAAACTGGTTTTGGCCACACAGAGTGGTGACTAATTTTATTCCTACTACGAATCTGCTCCAGGATCTCCAAGTGGAATGGTTGGCCCTTCTGAAGCCTCTGAGTGGATGTGCTTTAGGAAATAAGAAGTTGGGCTGTTGATGGCATCCTGCATCTGAAAATACATCTCACCAGTAACTTGATATTGACAGCAAATTAAGTTGCTTAAAAGTAGCACATCTCCCTCTTTACTCCTGTTCACTCATCCTGCAAGCCACAAGCCATCCTGCTGCTGATATTTTGTTTAGATTGACAGCCTCCTATTTACTTAATACACTTTCTCCCTCCATTCTTTTCATTTTTATCTGCCTGGTTCAATTCAGACCTTGCTTCAAACACAGATAATAATACTTGATTCTGGAAAACCAGTGTCTGAATTCCACACAGCAAAAAGTGGATGCTTTGGCCTTTCAAGGGTGCTAGCGGGAGCTGTGGAAGGATCTTGTGCTCCTCCCTGCATGGTCTACCCTTGCGTGCCGGGCTTCCAGGCCGGTGATGGTGAGTCATGTGCAGATATCCACACCCACATCTGAAACCATGAAGAAGTCTGGCATGTTTGATAAAATAACACGTAGAAGATTTTAACTGCTGTTTTCTGGGTCTTGTAAAATTTGAAACTTTATACAGAGCCCTTTACAAAGTGAAGAGTGGGTATGAGCATGTGTTTGTCTTCTAGTAGAAATGTATGAGTATGTACACAAAGGTGTAGCTTGTGTGTTCTCAAAAGAGGGGGGAAAAAAAACAGGTTGCAGATGGTTTTGTATCTGGTCTGTTTACCTGCTTGATGATATGTGTTTACTGCTTACTCTCAAAGATAAGCATTTCTTCATCTCAGCTGACTAGCATGTTAGTGGCTGTGCATAAGACCACAGCAGTTACCTGAAAAAGTATTAATTTGGTTTTATGTACTGTTGTTATAATAAGGTGAATTTAATTTCTGGAGATGGGAAAATGACTCAAAGCACTTGCTTGGAGTGAATTTTACTTGCTTTTATAAGGTCATAAGTTTGTCTAGATACTTATCACAAATTAAAAACTGTCATTGAAGCAGTTATTATTGACCATTTTTAAGAATTAGAAATTGTTTGGCTTTACTTGATGATGGAGAGATGGATCCTGAGTGCATTTTCCAGCATTTGGTGGATCAGTGGGACTCTTACGTATGGAGTAGTCCTCTTACGGGAACTTGTTTTTCTGGCCCAGCACTAAAATAGGCCCAGCTTTAGTGAGAGTTGTGCAGTAATGGACAGTGGCATCCTGGCACTTGTAACATTTAAGTCTATGATAGATTAGGAAGTGAAATTTTGGTTTGAGTGCATTATTGGTGAAAACTTTTGCTAGGCAAAAGCCTTTCCCTTTCCCTTTCCCTTTCTTACCTACTTGTGTAACACTTTTGTCACTAAGCATCTCAAATCTGTAGAAGAGATTGTAAGCGTTAAAGTAGAATCATGTCCTGGAACCAAGGTAGCAGCAGACTTAGGGCATGGAAACACAGGTCTCTCTTCTGTAGAGCTACTGGAATGTTTTTTGCTGTGTGTAATTCTTTTTATTTACTTAATTTTGAGTTCTTGAGTTAACAGCCACTTAGCCAGCCAGTGGCTTGTGGCTCACTAGTTTAAATAAGTTTAATCTCCATGTTTGATAGGTGTTTGTGCATAACTACTAGAAATTGTATCTAGAATTAATGTTAGTTTTTCTCTGAATGGTAAAACTATCTGCTGGATTAACTTCAACAGCATGGATATCTTCTCCCATGTAGACTGGTAGGTGATTAGAAAGAATTTCCACATCACTTCTGTCTGCAATTTCATCATCTGTGGAAAGGACCTTGCTTAATGATCTGGTTTTGGTTTTGTTGGGCTGGTTAGTCACTAACTGATGTTTTTTAAGATGGACTTTGATAGGATTTTTTTAAATTTATGTTCCATTCTGGTGGGTAAGTTTGCTCCTGATTCTGTGATTGGAAGGGTGCTCCTTTGATGGGAGATGCAAGGTCCTGTGAGACTGCCATGAGCTAGTCCCAAAACGAGAAAGCAGCATCATACTGTGAGAACCTCTTCCTCTGTGCCAGAAGCTATGGCCACAAGTGGAAGGAGAAACCAGTGAGGGGAGAGAGGAACCATCCCTGCTGGACCATGTTGCCATGTCTGTGTAGGAGAAAGATGCCGTGATTGCAGCAGGCTCATACAGGCTACCACTCAAGATAGCTGTCAGGTAGGGCAAAAGACCACCCAGTGGGATGTCAGCTGTAAAAACTAATCCAGTCCTGCAGGCATCTGGGATGGATAGATACTAAAATTGGATGACACCTTGTGATTCCTCACTATTTTGTTACCAGCTTCTGGTGACCATACTGAGAGCACAACTCTGTCTCTACCACTGTGAAACTTTAGACCAGGAACCTTGAGGTCTTCTTTGCAGCCCTCCTGGCAAATCTAATGATGCTTTAACATGTATTTACACTCTTGGAAGCAAGTTGTGGCAGTCTTGAGTTTTGGGCTTTTTTCAGACTTACTATATTTTTGCTTCAGCTTTGATTGATAGTTCTCTTGCACATACCTATCTGGGCTGAGTCAGGGTATTGTCTGTGCAGCTCTTCTGGGATGCTGGGGCTGACATGATAGTGTCTTCAAAGAAAAATACCCTATTGGTAGTGCCCAGTCAGTGTGGAGGTACCAAGGGAACAAAAGTAAAAGGAACCAAGACCTGAGTGCGTCATGGCATTGCCTGTGTGGTCACAAGAGAGATGCAAAGAGGGGAGAGAAACCAATATCAACAGAGCCTGGGCTGGAGGAATGTCTTCCACAAGTGCTGCCCCTGGGGAGCTCACTGTCACGGCACCAGAGACGGCTGTGGCCATTATTCTCCTCCACACTGGGTGACGTATTTGCTTCGGGATTAGTTCCTCGTGTTGGGAAAACATTCATCTGTCCAAATAGGGCCACAGGAAGGTGGTAAGTTGTTCACATGGCTTAACCTCATTCATAGCGGTGAACAAATAATGTTGCATGAGGGAGGGAGGCAAAGAGCTGGCTGAGCCCATTTTCTTCACTAAAAGACTGGTACTGCAGTCCTTAGGAAGCTACTGCGTTAGTTCTGCATAGAGCAGACACAATGACACTGTGGGTGGAAATTGTGTCTGGTTTGTGTTAGAGCAGCTGCCGACTGGAGAAAAACCAGGGGAGAGGCGCGCAGGGGCTGTCAGCATGGCTGGGCCTGTCCTCCTGCTCTGCAGAGGCCTCGTCCAGCGTGCTGGGCAGATGTCACCTCAGCTCACACAGGATAACCAGGCACTGCCCAGATCCCCCATCCCAACAAACAGCCTCGTATCTGAGATGCAGAGGTGGCAAATTAGTTGCAAAAAAATGACTGTTTGGGGTCAGTTGATGTTATTCCAGTATTTCTAAGCCACCACAGTTTGCTGTTCATCTTGGACAAATAACAAGGCCCCAAGGATTTGCTGGTTGAAGATGCGAGCTGCAGTCTGCTGACTGTAGTTGACGTAGTTGCTCTTGCTGCAGATTTGTAGGACAGTCTTGTGGGGAGCACTTAAGCAATGTGGTTAAAAAAGCTACTGGGCTAACTTAAAAAAAGAAAAACCCAACTGTTGGCAGTTTCCAGCCAGGAAGGATAGACAGTCTTGCAATTTGCAGACACCACGGGGAGTACAAGCCATGAGTTTCAGGGCCTTGACCCACAAGCTGGCACTGGAGCTGTCAGCCCTGGCCCGCTATCAGATCAGGAGAAGCTGTGGAGCATGAGAGGTACTAACTCCAGTCCATGGCCTTAAACCGTCAACGTGTCGGGCTGCGGACTGGGGCGGTTGATATATTGGCACATGTTTTCTTCTGCCATCTCGGTGGGGGTATTAGCCCTGAGCAGAGGGATAGAAGTCACCTCTTAAATCAACCCTGTGTGAATTGCTGGTGATCATGAGTCAGAGCTGCTATTCTCTGCTCTGCAGGGTGTATAATTCATTAATATTATTTGAGACACTTGGTAAAAAACCAGATGCTTTCAGGAAACCTAGCAGAATCCTTTTCTCTTTTTTTCCTCCATACTGGCAAGTGAAGGCTATGCTTTAAGAGATACCCACCACTCTCTGAATTCAGACTTCCCTCCAGTACAGAAGTGATTTTAAAAAAAAGAAAAGGAAAAAAGCCACACATGAAGCTGTCATGTCCATAAGTCTGGAACTGCAAGATGTAGAACAGGAAGAGAGTTCTTCCTTAACGTGTCACAGCTGTAAAGTGATGGAGAGATAATCTTAAACCTGCACTTATATTACTCATTTAAAAGTTTCAGTTCACCTTTAGGAAACAGTTACACTTCTCAAGTAAATTCTACTGGTAACTGGGACAAAACAAGGCATAAAGGGTGCAAGTGAGACCCCGCAGTTGTTTCTGGATGGAGTGTTTTCCAAATTTTTCACTTTGGGCTGGTGGTGGGAGGGGGCTGCAGGGCTAGTGCCTCAGCCCAGGGCTGGGACAGCTGTGGGGTGGCCTTTCAGGACACTGCTTGATGAAAGGGGTCTTGTTGAACCTGGAATCCCTCTGTGATGCCTCCTTACTCCTCGTGCAGGCAGTTAAGGTTGGGGAAACCACTCAGGGGGGTGTGGATGGTGGCAGAGGGAGAGAGGGAGCTAGCTGCTCCTGTGTCCTTTTGGGAACACTGATGCTTTTGTTTTCCAGAGTGAAAGGTGTGAAGCTCAGCAGTCATGGGCTAAGGTGTATCTTCATCTCTTCAGCAGAAGCTATAAAGTAAATGAAGAAGCTTGCAGGAGCATTTATCTGGATCTTAGTGTGAGGGTATGACACAGTCCTGTACACACAGGGAATGTGTCTGTCCAGGTGACAAAATACACACGTCTCAACTCCAGTGAGGAGCTGTTGCCTCCTGCATGTGTTCTTGTGGTAGGCATCATACCCACACAGTTACCTCTGCTCATTGCTCACTTTGCAGTCCACCAGCAGTGTCTGGTCTCTCACAGAGTGATTTTCCAGGTAACATCTGAAGAGATGCTTTCTAATTTGGTATCTATTTTGATCATCCTAACAGGATGTCAAGTTTACTAACTGGGAGGGCTAAGTTAGGGTGCTTGAGGATGGCTGCAGTTACATCTTTGCTAACCAGCAGCTATCTACCTATATAACCATTGCAGAAGACTGCATGCTTAGTAAAAAGAGTTCCTGTTATTAGCAGTAGTGATAAAAAGTTTCTGACAGCCAGGATTCCCTCTGGTTTTTGTGAAAAATTATATCTACAAAGCACAATCAAGAGGAAGGTGGTTGATCTTAAACTTTCCCCTGCAGTATTTGAAATGATAGGTCTGTAAACCTGAAAATAGGGACTGAGTATAAGCAGAAGTGAGAATAAGTTGGATTCCATTGCAGGAACTGCAGAGCTTAAACTGAGCAGCAGAGGTAGTGGACAAAAATATTATTTCTGATATGAGATGTGATAGTAATACAGGCCAGGTCTGCTACAGAGAGTTTTGCCAGCACAACTACATTGGTGAAGGATACAATGAAGTGTGCGGTTTAGTTAGGTATATTTCTTTTTTTACACCACTGTAGCTGTTCAAGCAAAATCCCTTGTGATTCTGTAGATGCAATTATGCCAGTAAAACTGTGCTTTTGATGATATGGTTGATTTTGCTCACTGGAGGGCAAAATGTTGTGAAGCCGTGCTGGCAAAAGCTTTCTTTCACCAGTTTAAATTGTGTGTGCTCCAAGGGTTATAGTTTGACACGCTTTTCTTTTAGTGCCCGTGCCAGCTTCAGCACTTGTCCCCCAGTACACACTGTCTTTGGGATACAGCTTTGGACTTTGGCTGACACAGCATCAGACTGAACGTAGCTGAAGGGAATGGCCTCACTGTGGCTCTACTGCATTTCTCCTTATCCTGGTGATGGTGTTTCTGACTCCCGTTAGCTAACTTAGAAAGCTGTGGTGGCAGATAACTTGGCAAAGGAACGCTTCTTCTTTTCTTATTGTGTGTGTGTGGATATAGCCTCCCAAACTGGTTCTCTGTGGGATCAGATGGGCTGTGGTGGAAACCATAGAGACTTGCAAATCTGGGATGCATCCCATGGCTGGACCCACTTAAGCGGATGATAAACCATACTCTCATCCGTACTGCTGCAATTGGGAGACCAAATAAGAGAAGGATTCTGGGTTAAAAATAACTTGCCCTCAAATAGACAGACTGATGGTCCTGTCTGGGGTCAGTCCCACCGTCTGGTTCACCGTGCACGTTGGCCACCAGCTGTGCTGCCAAGATGCAGGCGAGGGCAGGGTGCAGGGCCGAGCAGCCGGGATTGGCTGACCTGGCGCGGCTGCCTGGAGAAATATGAGCCCAATGATGGTTTTAGAGTACTTAACTCACTGGCAGAGTGCTGCTGGAGCAAGTCTATACTGGGAATGTCTCGCACCACAGTCTAGGAATGCTGGATTATCCTTAATAGTCTTCATAGCGCAGATGGAGCTTGTGCTGTCAGAGCTGCATTTTTGTGGTTTCACACAGCCCATCTCAGAGTGAGGCAGCGCACAAAAGCGTGTCTTTGCAGGTGGAAGGATTTCTACCAGATCAGCTGTAGGAAGAGTCATTTGTGGGTATTTTTTTTGTGGATATTTGAGCCTTCTGTGGGGCCCCGTAGCACAGGAGTCTGTTACGTAAATAGAAAGACACAAGACTCTGCATTGAGAACAATATTGCAGGGTAAAGGCCTAAGACTGATTGAAATCAACAGCTTCCTCTTAAATCAAAGTCCCTAAAATAAAATAAACTTCTTTTACTCATACCAAAGAAGCAGAAGGGAAAGCCTCAAAACCTAATTAGAGCAACATCAAGAAATGAACAGCAAGTCTTGGGTTGGGAGCAACTTTACTGTGTTTAACACAAGCTTTAAATGCTTCGATTTTCTGATTCATCTTTTTTTTCCAGGGGTTCCAATTGTTTTAAAATTCAGTCTGTTAGTGAAGTTAGGCAAAAGTGAAGCTCTTCTCTCTTTTGGTAGCCTCCAGTATTTGAATACCTGCTTCTGTGAAATGCAAAGAGGGATCCTTTACTTCATGTTCTACCTGATGTTGTCTTAAAAGAAATGGACAAAATGCTGCCCTCAGGGAAAACAGGTTGCAAAGCTTCACATTCTTTGTTGAGGCCAGGTTTCACCCAAAGTATTCCCACTTCCCATATTTGCAAACCAAAAAATGTGGTTTAACCAAAAGTGGAGCTGTCAGGCAAATGCTGGGCTGCAGTGTAGATCTTCCAGTGCCTCTAACTTGTACTCTTGAAAGCATTGCTGCCCTCCACCCCATCATTCTGCTGGAGGGCTGCCATACCACTCCATAGAGAAAGGGGCTAAATCCCTCTTTCTGAGCTGTTACGGGTTCAGGAAGGTATGGCAGTTCAGCAAGTTATATGTCAGCAGATTGCGCCTGAGATTTACTCAACATCTGGTGGAGATGCAGGGCAGGCAGCAGAGTGTGGTATAGTCCTAAGCTGTGGTTGTTTCCTCCATCAGAGGCCACGGGCCGTGAGCGTCGTTTGTGCAAGGAGTCTCAACAAGGGTGACTCACATTTTGCAAGAGCGAGTGCTTGAGTAACTCGCACAGGGGAGGCTGGAAGTTAGCAGAGATACTGGTTCTCCTTGCTTTAAAGGGCAGTTGATGATTCAGCACACAGATGTAAGCACGGCATTCATTCGTGCAGATCTCTGCAGCTGGGCATAATAGGACATGTTGGTATACTCTTTCTCGGTGAATAGAATTAATCCACTGACACAATAGACTAGAATGTCTCTTGAGCCCTACAGAAGCTATCACGTTAAAACAGGTTTATTCGCTTTAAACAAAATATTACACGAAAACTTATTTAGAGAGTTCATTAAAACCAGGGTTTCTTTGTCCTTGTAAGACATTGTGTGTGTGATTCTAAAACCTTTCTGAAAAATAGCTCTTTTGTTTATGCAGGAGCCACATTTCCTTCCCTGCTAATGTATTTTCTTTAAAAATATTGGCAAAATGGCATGGAGGAACAAAATTCCTCGATACATGTATTAATCTTGGCATGAAGTCCCATAAACAGTTCTAGTTTACTGACACTAGTTCATGTCTTTCAGAAAATGTGAGTGTGAGGTGAAGGATATGGCAAGAGCATTTTAACCTGCTAGGATTGTTGCCTTTGTTCACTTTCCAGCCTTTGGGACGAACTTGTGCATGAAAATTTGGTTGTTGGATTTGGAGATGTGCCACAAAGATGCCTTGGCAAGTGTTTAATGCCAAGAGGCACCACGATAAGTCTTGGAAAAAGACACCTGACCAGATGAAAATAACTTTTGTGATGGTAATCTCTTCCACGTTGTTTCATTCACAGATAAAATGTCCTCCTAAGATCAGAAAGAAATAAAAATTTAGAGAAAAATCAACTGGGTGGCAATCTACTGGGCTACAGCTACAGGCCAAAGCTGAGCTGGGTTTCGAGCTACCTGCCTCGTCTTTGAATGATCTATGCTGCACTGAATGCACTGATCACAGAGTAGCTCTTAGTAGGATTCCCTGCTGTTTCAGTGTACAAAGTGCAGTGACCTTGGGTGAACACCCCGTGCAATGTGTAGTGTGTAATTTAGGAGGTCTAAGAGTATTATCTTCCTAACACAGGAGAGCTGTGGGCACCACACCACTTTCTTAGTGGATCACCTTGCGTGCTTCTTGCAAGGTCAGCTTCAACCTATGCCTAATTCCTCTGCAGAAGAAACAGATGTCAGGATTAATTCATTTATATCTCTACATCACAGCACAATGTATTTTCTTACTACTGTAATTTGGGTCCTGTAATATATTCACTTGCTTTTTCCCTGTAGCTATTATTCAAGTATGAATATCATTAATCTCCATCCCCTCAGAACAATTGGACTTTTGAGGGAGGAAGGAAATGGGAAGAAAGAGTATATTAGGTGATTCTGGGATAGTGACTGCATTTTTGACCATATTTAAGTATTACACATTAGTTAAGGCTCAAAGCATTATCCTATCTACAGAAATAACTGCATTCAATCTGGCCATGGCTGGGGCTCATTATACCTTGTTTATTTCCAAGATAGAGAGCTCTGTTTAAACAGAGCATTCTTAGTATTTGGTTGAGGTCGGACACATTAACTGACTGGCTCTTGGGATGTGGCTTCAGGATCATGTCCCAGTGCTGGCCAAATGAGGCAAATTACATAGTCTCTCTCATACCTTGCCCGCTATCTGTAAATTGATGACTGTGGCCTTCCCTGCCTGCCAGGATTGTTGTTAAGGTGAGTTTCTTTAGCATAGGAAGACATTGGGAGTGTGGTATAGGAGGAAGAAAGGACCTTTGGCAGTGTCACCCTCTCAAGGTAGAATTGCCACTGAGATCCTTTGCTATTGGACAACTTCTAGCTCTAGACTTCCACGCTTCCCATATGTAGATCCAGCATCAGCAGAAATGTCAAGAGCTGTGTCATTATTGATAGATGGTCCATGCAGCTCAGCACAGAGGAGCAATGCGAGAGACACTGGTGCTGTGCTGCCTCTGTTTGCTATGGAAAAAAAGATTGTATTCCAGGTTCTGCCAGTTTTCCTACCGCTTGACAACCCCATCTCACCGCAGAGAGTGTGGGTTCCTCTGGAAAGCCCCAAACACATTAATTTTAATTTGTTTAAAACATTTTTTAAATAGTAATTTAATATTTCTGGAAACAGATGGTGTACAGCTATATTTCACCCCAGAGCAAAAGTTAGAGGCCAGGTTGTAAACACATGAAAAAGAAGGCAGGAATGACTTTAAGCCATGTTAGAAAAGAGCCACTGAAGTTTGCTGTTACGTGTGCAGGTATGTAGCCACAATTGACTGCCCATGCAGTCCGTAGACATCCGATGCAGCACACGTGTATTTCTCCTCTGTCAAACTGCTATAATAAAAAGATCCTTCCCAGTCTTGATTTTGCTTTTCAGGTTACTTTTCAAGGTCCCGGCTCACTGGTTTATTTTGGCTTGTGCATATTTATGCTCACTGTATTCAGCATAAAAAATTTCAAAGGGCATGTTAAAGCGTCCAGGTTTTCCTGGTTTAGAGTTGAATTCGAGATGAGAACAAGTGGTAGAATTTGGATCAAGTTCACATTCAGAGCATTGTCTGGAGATCTTCAAAGCCATGTTTAGTTTGGCCCACATCTAGATAGTAGTCTGTAATAACACTTGTTTTCAGCTTGTAACCGTCATTTGGCTTGGACTCTTCAGACTGTGAAGCAGCTCATTCAGAATTTGAGTCAGATTGTCTTAAAAGCTTTTACTTAATTATTTATTTTTTTAATTAACAAGACACTTTCTAATTTCCTTCTTTTTCTGTTCAATGTTTTACTTGGAGTTGTGGTTGTTTCATTTCTTTTTTTAAACCTGCAGTGTGTATGAGTTAGAGTGCTGTAGAGGGAAGATTTGGCAGTACTTACTGGTAATCATAAAATGCTGAGGGTTTGGGGTTTCAGGGTGTGAGGGTGAGTTCCAGAAGCCCTTCCTTGATATCTTATGATCTAGTCTGCTCCAGCATAGTCCAGACTTACCAGCCTGAGGCTTCTCCTGCAGGTTGTGTTGGGTTGTTCGGCATAGTCCTTGTCCACCCGACGGCAACCAACGCAGGGTGTTATGGCAACACCTGGACAGCTTTGAGTGCACGTACAAGGTTATTATTTCCTTGCATTTATCAGTTGTAATGACCTAGGTCAGACAATTTATATACCATTGGCTTATCAGCTGGTCCAAAATGTTCCAGCTGGTCACTGCTTGTTGTGTAACATCCCAAGTCCTCTCCACCTTGTCACTCATTTCAGCTTAATTCTACTTCTCAAGTATCTTTTAAGAAGATCACTGCACATGGCTCTAAACTGAGGTCTGCTTCCCATTTGCTAACTGATAAAGAGTTTTTTAGCTCATAAATTCATGCTGCATAATCATCTTAACTTATAACCATAAATACATACTCTTGAGACAATGTATTCTTTGCATAGTGATTAATGGCTGTGTTCTCTGTATGTAGTCCCTACTTCTGTGCAGTGATTAGAAAATATATGATTGACATTAACATAGAGTTCTCTGTTGTTTGCTGATGGGGATATGTTTTAAAAATCCAAAACACAAACCACCACCAAGGCCCTAAATTCATGTACCAAACTTGTTTAGTGAATTACTGCATCATATAATCCTGTGCATCCTCCATACATTCTCCTTGGATGTTTTTAATAATTTTTACTGTATTCCTTCAACTTCCAATCCTACACCTAGTAACTGTTATATCTGTTTAAAGTCAACTCATGAGGAAGTTCTCTCAATAATACTCCTTTAATAGTCTGTCACCAGCAAAATCCGTTTTATCCAACACTTAGCAGTCAAGCAGGGAAGCACTAATAGCCTACATACTTTGAATGAATGCCTTGCATCCTATTTTCTTACAAGAAAAATAAAAGCCTAACTTTGATAAACATCAACATCTGAATTGGTCACCCAGGTATTTTCTATATGTTAATGTTTTGTGGATCTGGTTTGATTTGTGTGAGAAGCCAGGATGGAACATTTTGCCTCTAGAATCTCTGCAGGAAAATAGTATAGAGGAAAAAAAATAGTAAGTGTGAAAAGTGAAACCATTTTACTCTTCCCCACTTCTTCCCATATATCGTCTTTTTCAGCCAAGTATAATGCTTGTACTGGATCAGACTCTAAACCCCTCATTTAGCCATCATTTGTATTTCTGAAAACTATTATTTAACTATTATAAGGAAAGCTGGCAGGATTATAATTTGAGATAGAAATGCGTGTTGCTCCCATGGCTTTATAATGACATGTTTATCTGCACCTCTAATACTCTCATTGCCTGTCTCTGCACTTTTGGTTAATATGTTTGCCATGGAACAATTGTTTTGCATCAAAATTGCACTAAAACAACAGCATTATGTTGTCTGTGTAATTTGTATTCTCTATACACACACAGACAGGGCCCCCCCCACAAGGTTTTGCTTAAATCTGTTTGTGTTCAGCATGAAACGTGCAGTAATGGTGGCGTACTCGGCGCATATTACTATGTAGCTTCAGCACCGGTAGGTCCTTACTGACACCAGTCTGTAGGTTAAGAACACTTCAATTGGTCTAATTTGCAACCTGATCAGAAACACTGACCTGGTTAGTCTTTAACAATGAATGTGTCTAATGATAACTTGTAGACGCCCTTAGTGAAGGCAATGATGTGTATACAAGGAGTCATTTCCAGCTAGGCAGCGTTAGAAGGTCTCAGGCTGCCTTATCTGGGATATCGCCTTGTCCTGCGTTTCTCTGCAGCGTGGTGCTTTGTCGCTTCTAACGATACCTGTCCCTCAAGCCGCTGCATTGATTGAAATGAAGATAAATTGAATTGATGCAAACAGGAGTTAGATGACTCATTGATATAATTAGGCTGTCAGGATATCTTAAGTGTAACTTAACACATTTTACTAATGTTAATTATATGGTCTTTTATATGGGAAACTTCAGTTAATTTTGTTCTCCACAAAAGGAGAATACAGCCATTTATTAATTGTGAGATGGCTGTTGGCTTCATAGCAGCCGTTTTCTAGAGAAGTAGGAGGTATGTTTACTGAATTTCCTTTAAGCTGTCAAAAGCCTGAAATTGATAACAACTTAAAAGAATCTAAACTGTTAATAGTTTACATTTATAATTCATCTAATGTGATGGTTTATAACATGAGAACCAAATACGGAGCGTAATAAAACAAGATATTTATTGCAAATGGAAACGTGCTGAATAATGAAACAATGCTAATTGCAGTTTAAACACTTTTGATATGAGCTGTTTCTGGGAGGATGTTCCAAGCATAGGAGATGAGATATTCTTCATAATAAGGATGCAAAACCCATTCAAAATATTTTCAGAAATACAGATAGGCCGTACGTCTATACCTCTCATTTTTTTCCTTCTTTTCTTTTTTTTCCCTTCTCTGCTTTTTTTTTTTCCCACCCCCTCCCTGAAAATTCTGGGTTTTATCTTATGTCAGAATTGATCACAGGAGTCAGTTTAATTGGGAAATTCATTTAAAATAGTTTCTAATTGGCATCAGAGAGTTGAAAGTTCAGTACAAAGGTGAGATCTAAGCTTTCTAATTAGATTGAATGCAGTATGACTTAAAGAATAGTCTTGATAATTACAGAATTTAATGCAAAATTATATTTTAATGAAAAATGGTCTTTTTTTCTTTTTTGGTAACAATGAGAAGTCCTGCAATTTTCATTCAGTCTTTCATGTTGCTATTTAAAGAGGTTATAAATTGTTTTGTGCATCTGTGTATAAATTTGATGGGAAAAAAAACCTCACATAGTTTTATTAAAAGCTGTTATCATTGAAGCTTTTCTGAGTGAAGCTGATAGGTCTGCAATTTGGATACAAAACCTTATTCCAGGCATTCTGAATTTTTCTTACTCAAGTATAATTTTCTCTTGCATAGAATTATATTATGAACTCAAGTTTCCCCCCCCCCCCCCCCATTCGTCCCTCCCTTCCAAGTTGTTTGATGCGGCTGAAATTGAAGGCTGAAGTAGAAGGGGCCACTTAAGTAGTGAAGGGTTTTTCTTTGTAAATAATAGATCAAGAGCACCGTAGCTGTATCTAATGGAGCCGTATGCAGCCTCCGTTTCAAGGACAGCGCGGGGTTTAAAAAAACATAACCATAGTTCATCCCCATCGCTAACCTGTGGTCAGTTTGGCTGCTGCTGTTGCCCAGTCACATGTTTTAATTCATCAGGCATGTTTTTTTTATAAACCTCTGATAATATCAACACATGAATAGCTGGGGATGATCGCCGGGATTTCCGGGCTGAAATGACAAAGGGAAATAAAATAGAAGGGGTGTTTTTTGTAAGATCTCTTTCTTCTTTTCAAGACCAGGGGTTTACCTGAACACCGATAAACTTCCCTTCTAAACAGCACAGTTGAGGTACGCTTTCGCAGAAGCTAAAGTAGCTGCTCCCCAGATTTCTTCTCCTTCTTATATTTTAATCTGATAAAAAAATATTTCAAAGTCTAATCCTACTTGCTTCTTTGAGTTAAACTTGAACTTATTTAAAGGAGGAAGAAGGAAGCTTATTCCTGGCATACAGCACAATGTTGCAGCTTTTAGGAGAAATAATTTGGTGTTCTTTGAGATGGTGGAGAAAATTTATTATGCTTTCTTTTTTTTTTTTTTTAATTTTAGTCAAATTCTCTATCTCCCAGTTCTAGCATCAAAATAAGTGACAGTGTCATTGGCAAAAATGAGACCATTCTTGTAAGAAATACAAATTTTGGAAAAAAGAACAAAATGATATTCCCTGCCTGTGGTCCAGCAGGTTTGTTTGAATACAGTCGGAGACTGAAGTCATTTCTCAGGCAAAGCTCACGTTTGCAATTGATCACCAGGATTGGGCCCCAACAAACAAGTCCCATTCTTAGAAATTTCAAGTGCAAAAACAACACTAAAAAAAAATTAGCTGTTGCAGGACAAATTCATTCTGTTTTACACTCTTTTCTGTGCTTAATGCGGTGTGTAGCAGTGTCAGCTCCTTGAATGACACTGGTATATTTGCTTGTAAAATAATTCACCTTTCTTGTGCCACTCACTTCCTCCTTTATGAAACCTTGTAAAATCAAAAGAAGCACTTTTTCTGGTGTGTTTTGCAGCGTTTGCATTTAAAATGAAACACAGCTATTTGCTGAGAATTTGTCCATCATTATCTTTGGAAGAGTTTGCCTATAAATCTTATTTATGTTTTTCTTATTATGATTGTTAAATACACTCTGGTTCATTGTGTGTTGTTTCAATCTGCTTCACTTGTGTTTTTAACAATTGTAAATGCCTTCTGACTGATTTATTTGCTTAAGCAAAAAAACTTCTAAGCGCAGGTTATAGCCATTTGCCATAAATTGTAGGAGATAAAATGTAAGGTGAGCTTTGCCTTCGTTGGCAAGGGTTGTGGCAAACACTAAAATGTCCAAAATTAAGTTTTGGAAAGGAAAAAGAAAAAAAAGACAAACCCAAACAGAAAAGCAAAGCAGACAGATTTACCATCAGTCATGAGTGTCTCCATAGTTTCACTTTTCTCATCTGCTGTAAAATAATGTTACAAGTTTTTCAAGCCCCAGCCGTCTCCCTTTCATGTCCAGCGTCTCCCCAAGTACGGCTGAGCTGAGCCACTCATTCTGTGTCGCGTTCGTTTCTGTGCACGGGCAGGAAAACGCTGTGACAGAGGCAGAGGCACCTCACCAAACCTCCCTGGAGTTCTCTTCTTGTTTTTCCTTCCCTCCATCTTCTCTAGTTTGTTTCCACCTAGCAACAAAAATTACAGAAAGCCCTTCAATGTAACCTTTTTTGCCTTCCCCCTTTCACCTTCCAGCTGCTTCTCAGAGAGATCAGATGTGGAAGAGCCAAAATCCCGGAATGTGATGAGCCCGTTGAATTAGCCCATTCCTACAATTTGTTTCCTTGCCAGTTTTCAGCTTTCTGATTTGTACCTTCTTAGCCCTTAGCCAGTGCCGGGGCAAAACCACCAAGGCGGTTTGACAGCTAATAGGTACCCCTGCCATCAATTGCCGAGACGTTTTGTCTTTTGTGACATTGAGGAAAAGACAAGGAAGGGAATGGAAGCAACTGAAAAATGTCAAAAGATCAAAAAAACAAATCAATGGGCTGAAGGAATGTGATCTGTTTATCGGGGTGTAGCTGCTCTTTCTGTTTGCATTAAGTCCGAGTGAGTGTCTTTGGTCGCCACTAAACTTGCTTTTATTCACTCCCTAGGAGATGTAATACAAGCATGAAACGATGGCTCACAAAGCGGGCGCTGCGGCAAAGTAAATAAATAAATAACTAAATAAAGCCAGCCGGGGTTTCTTTAAAGACCACGAAAACGGGTTTATTGCCTTACTAAGGGCATTTTTTTTTTTTCCTCGTATTAAACACCCTAAGCTTTCTTCAGAAACTTGTTGCTGAGTGCAGCAAATGGACCATGTTGTGTTGACATGGGTGTCTTGTTTCTGTGTTACCGGGAGGTTATTTTTATGTATTTATTTTTGAAAATGTCAATAAAATGAAAAGAGGGCGAGAGTTCAGTGAGCGGAAGTTCTGGCAGCTGATTGAATGCATGTGCTTGGCTCTTGACAGTTCACGTCAAGTCTTTGGTTGGACTTTCCCTTTGCTTTCCCGGGCAGGGAGCTGGGTTTGTTTTCTCTGAAACATGAAAAGAGTTGGGCGAATGCAAATGCGAGGCAGCTCCAGCGCGTGCCTTCCCCCCTCCCACCCCACGCCAGTAATGTAGTGTTTGCTGGGGTTTTAAAGGCAGTGGATATTGCATAGCTCATAAATTCTTCACAAGTGTGGATGGAAGGAGGGCAGACGTGTGTGTGCATGTGTCGGGAGAGAGAGCGAGAGCGCGCGCGCTCCCGTGTGTATGTGTGTAAGTGCTGTGCCAGCCTATGAGAGCTGATGGAGCAGACAAGGCAACGCTACAATCTGTTGGACAAATTTTTTCTCTCGCCCCTTGTAGTTGTTATGTGATAGGAAGTATGGCAAGGGCTGCATATTTTATAAACTTTCTATTAAAGTTGTGGCATGTTATCATAAAACTGAATTGCGATACTTTGTATTACACTCTGGGATTGAGAGATAGACATAGGATTAAAAAAACAATTTCTAGGCATTTCTAGATGATAAATTTAATTTTCTTTGCTATTTGGAGGTCTTCTTTGAAAATGCAATTGTAATGAACGCATTCAGAACTGGAGAATAGATTTACCCTTGGCTTCAAATAGTTGACGTTATCAGGCTCTGTCATTCGTTCCTTCCTATTTTCGGGCTGCTAATTGATGTTTTTGATGTCAGCAAGAAAATTGAAGAAAATGTCATGTGTGAACCAGTGCGGAAGTTAATAAGATTGACTTCGTTGACAGAATTTACAATGAGCGCAGAGACCGCATAATGGGACCGCTGCGAATTCGTGTGCTCTCTTTGGAGTCAAAATTGACACCTCATGCTAGGCCAGCGGTCGATAGAAAAGATGCAACATTTGGGAAGGTTCCTAATCTCAGGTTTTTTCCTCTTCCTTTTCTTTTTTTTTCTTCTTTTTTTCCCCCCTCCTCTCTTCTTTTCCTCCCCACCCCCCCCTCATCCC